>OU744451.1:6100344-6240344 GCA_916610825.1 Haliclystus octoradiatus
GTTCAAGAAGTTCACGAACTGTTCATGAACTGATGGATTTTTTCCACAGGGTTATTTTAATGCAACAGATTTTACATTTCTTTCTTCTTCGAAAGTTTCATGGGAACATTTAAGTCCATATACTTCATCAAAGTTTATAAAATTCATCAACAGCTCACCCACTTATCATACAATGACTCTAAACAATTTATTTAAAGATGATTAACTCTGAAGAAGTATCCCACTATCAATTTCAAATTTATGAACTTCATTAAATGCACTTTGAAAGGGTAAGTATAATACATTCAAACATAATTCAAAAACCGTCAGCTGGGTACATTATTCTTAATGGATATCTTCAATCCTTGTTTCTATTATACCTTCCCCTTGGGAAAAGCCCATGAGCTCATGCACTCTTTATGATTAATTCCTTCTGGGTTCATGAACAGTTCATGAACATTTAGGCAATTTCACAATCATAAACTCCTCAACCTTTACCCGTAGGGATTTTTGCAAATGCAATAGTATGAAAATAGTTCTAATTTTACATGATGATTGCGAAGGTTTATTTGCATTGGACATTTTATTTTGATTATTAAATACTTGTTTTACATCCTAACGAAACTAAATTTACGTTTATTGACTAAATTACTTCCTTTTACCGCTTTTTGGAGTTCCATTTTCATAATTGAAGTTGTTAAATTATAATAAGTCCACAAATAGGTGTTAGAATTTTAGGCCCACTAGCTTTACTAATTTTACTTTAATAACTTTCTAACTCTGTTTGTGATCTAAAATGTTGTATTTTACCTGTAAAAGCATTCATAAAAGTAGACAATGAACGATTCAACATTTTGAAAAATGGATCTCGACAAGGGTAGCGCTTTGAACCACAAAGTGTTGTATGCTCAAGAATGTGAGGAACGCCAGTACTGTCCAGAGGAGTTGTACGAAAACCAACACTGAAATGAGACAGTAAACACTAGTGTTTAAGAATTTAATTATTAATGACGAATTAATGAAATAATTGCAAAATGTCTTCTTTATATCAAGCAGCCTTTATTAAACAGTTATTGGTCAAAGGCTAGGTGAATATAGGCTAATAATGACTGAGGTCCATTTTAGTCAATGGCTAACAGATCAATTTTGTGATATATAATCATAACATGAGTTTTAATGTATTGAAATGCATCAAAAATGCAATTATCTGTTGCGTCTTTACGCCAGAACAATAAAAAAAACATGGAGCAGTCAATACAGCTTTAGAATTGACTGCTGTTTTACAAATCGAGCTGTTCGGTTTTAATCAAAGGCATTGCTTTATTTGGCTCGGTAAATGTTTATTGCTATTGCTTGCTACGTTTAAGAGCCCCTGCGTCAAAGCAGAGGAACAGTAGTGTAGCCACTGTAACAAGAGGTCAATTATTTTTAAAAGGCTATCCGTCCTTTCTTTTTGTTTGTACTCGGTTAACTTTCTTGAATTTGATAGTATGCTGCTTACATTTCCTCTATAAGTGCCATGAAAGTACTAAAAGGAAACTTTCCTGCATTCCTTTTATCAAGCAAGTCTTTACAGTCAATTAATTTCTCATTTTCAACAAATGAAAAATTGGAAAATCGTTGTGTACTTTGTTGATTTGCCCCAGTTGCCAAGAAGAATTTCATTGCTACCAGAAAACAGGAAATAACAATTCATTTCCCGCTCTCAGAGGAATATAATCGATTTAATTTATGTCACATGATCAGCAATCAACAAATTGCAAACTTTGTTAAAAACCATGAAAATACTAATGTATTATATGTATCATATTGTACAGTGTATTGTGATAATAAATTATTTGTATTTATCTGTAAATGTGCCAATCCGTCTAAACAAACAAGAACTTGTGCTAACGGTGTCATAAATCTATGACGTATCGTACTTGCTTTGTTTTTGCGTTGATAAGGTGATTTGGCGACATCTCTAACCCAATCAGATAGATTGGATCAAACTTGCTAGTATACAATGCATCATATTGTATTGTGATAATATACAGTATTTTTATTTGTCCGCAAATGAGTCCATGTCCACCTAATTATAAACAAGCATTTGTGCTTGGGGGTGACTATCATAACTTGATATTATTATTACAGTGTAACCTGCTTAAGTGCAAGTAAGACTTGCCAACGATTTTAGTTGCATTTATCTGAATTTGCACTTATCAGAAATTGCTTACAGACATTTGACCAGAAAATAGTTTATAGGTTTTCAGATTCAGGGTGCAGATAAACGGGAATTTTACTCATCCGAAATGCACTTAAGCGGGTTACACTGTATAAAATTGTGACTGACATACCTGAAAACATTGTTTTGATCATCACGTGCCAGATGAAAATGCTCTGCCTCTGTTTTATTATGAATCAAAGAAATACCAAGAGCAGTGAAATCAGGCAATGGCGTCACCTAACAAAGAATATTGGCCACAATATTTTAAAGAGATACAAGTTAAACACAATTACATAGACAAATTATGAAGAGGATTACAGTATACAAAACCGTTTATTTAGGAAAGTTCAACATAAACAATTTAGCAAAAGACAAATAGTTCAATATAAGAAAAAAATATCCCGCTAATAATAGACAATTAGGTAAAGTAAAATAAGAAGTTTATAATCTGTAAAATATTCATTGGAGTGAACACAAGCAAGATTCGGTTGAAATTTCTAGACAAAATTAGAAGACAAGTTTGTAGTTTAGATCATTGTATTGATAAATAAAGATTGAAAAAGCACAGTTTCGTTATTTAGTTTCGATCAGACCTTCGTATTAATCATTGCTGAGTCCAGGGTCCGGTTTATATATGTTCATTATATAAAGACTACAAGCGATTGCCGGAGATTTCGGTTAAATCTCTTTGGAAATGAGAGTGGATTCCAGCATACTCTAAGCATAAAATAAAATGTTTTTTGTAAATATTCAAACTTTCAAAGGCTACAAATACATTTTTTAATATTAGTTTAACTTTTATGCAATATTTCTTTAACCATTTCAATGACAAAGCCACATTAAAACCAGGGATGTTAGTAACGATTACAAAAGTAACGACGTTACTTGTAATCGTTACTTTTTAGTAACTTCTACTTGTAACTAGTTACTTTTCTGTAAAAGTAACTTCTACTTGTAATTAGTTACATTTAGGATTAAAAATAAAGTAACGATTACTCGTTACTTTTTCACAACATTTTCGCTTTCTTCCGTTACTTTTTTCACAAAAGAGTGCTGATAGTTAGCAGCTTCTCGATCGCTATTGTGTTTTAATTAGTCAAAATCTTTTGTTCTCATTGTTACCATCCAAGAACAATAAAAACACAGACAAAAAGTTCCCAACAACTGCAGGAAATCCTGTTACAGATTTGGAAGTCAAGAAAATTACATTCAGGGAAGTAACGTTCTGTTATAGAATCTGTTTTTCCGAGTTTATGATATTCAAGTGATTCAACGAGCGTTTCATGTCTGATATGTCTGTTCGATCAATTAATTGTCATAGCAACCAAGCCTGAAATAGAACTAATGGCGCGTAACTTGAGATTTTCTTTGTTATGGAAAGTAGGGGGATTGCCTAGACCATTCAAACATGCAAAAGACGTTGCTGTGAAATAGTCGTCGGGTGTCTGTTTTCGTATTTATATTGTCAACAAGAACATTTGATTAATTAACAAATTAAAATACAGAAATATTATTTGAATACTTCATATATGTCTCATTGCTTCTGTTGGATATTTTTGGACTTATTTAGAAAAAGTAACGGGAAAAGTAACTGTAACTAGTTACTTTCGAATTAAAAGTAACTTGTAACTTGTAATCGTTACTTTTTCTGAAAAGTAACGTCTGATAGTAACTAGTTACTTTCTCGCCCAAGTAACGGTAACTGTAACTAGATACTTTTAAAAAGTAACTTTAACATCCCTGATTAAAACTAACTATTTCAAATGAACAAACATACTTCATTCTCCTTTCTTCAAGGGGCCTAATTGTTGTCTACGATTTGGAATTGCAACTTTTATTGGTCTTCTTGTAATTTTAATATACAATTTGAAATAAATAAAACAATCAAAGGAAGCTCACTGATTTGCAAAAATGGGATTTTGACATGTAAATAAAAGAGATTCCATTTTCAAATGTGAAGTAGAAACATTTTTAATAAAGCTTTTTTCAGTGTGACAGGACAGTTTGAAAGAGAACAAACAATGTCTGTATTTGGTTACCTTGGTAACAGTGTAGCCAGAGAGGACATCACCTTCTTTGATATGATCTGAAATCAAATTAAACATTCACGAAGAATGCAAAATTTTATAAGTTCATGAAATTACACACTTTTTCTTGAAATGTTCACAAATGGTCAATCTCCGACAAAAGGTTGGTTTAGCCTTCCGAAATCCTAAAATATTTTCTAATCTATTTAAAAATCTAATTTTCTTCTGAATATTCTGTTTAGGTGTGGCCTATAAATCAGAACACTATGATTCTATGAATCTTGGATATAGTGAAACGCTAAAGACAACCTATTGAAAACATACTGGAATAGGATTGGATACTGAAACATAACTGAAATTCACTAGATATTTAAATCTAGATTCTTCTAATTCCACTGAAAGAGTACTGAAATGAATCTTAAAACTTTAAAAGCTACTGTGAAAAATGCCCTATTCAGTACTATATTCAGTAGGTTTTCTGTACAATTTAAATTTTTCAAAACTTGTAGCATTGTAAAATTATTCATTTTCTTGTGGATTTACTCAAGCCCTCTGAAATCTAGGATTGCAGAACACCGCACCTACTTTTTGGGGGTCAGGTAAGCCATCAAGTGTTCATGATAAAGTTGGCGATACTATGGCATGAAGTGTTGAAGTGAAATGCTTTCGAATTCCGACAAAACCCCTGCAAAAACAGTTCAGGAGTTCATGAACAGTTCATGAACGATAAATGGCCCCAAATTTTCATGAACTGTTCATGACCTGTTCATGTACTCCTGAACTGTTTTTCGCAGAGGAAATGTTAAATAATTTGGTTTGCATTGGTGGCAGTTCATGAACAGTTCATGAACGCTAAATGGCCCCAAATTTTCATGAACTGTTCATGACCTGTTCATGTACTCCTGAACTGTTATTCGCAGAGGAAATGTTAAATAATTTGGTTTGCATTGGTGGCCAGTACTCTGGTCCCCTTGGATCATATTGGCTCATTGTGTTCCTATACAGTGATGTTTTATGCCATCCATGAAATTAATTATGACATGTGCAAGTTTCTTTGTCACCTACGCCTGTCTTCAATTTGTGGCATTTTTGTAGCTAATAGGCTTGACATGAAGGGAAAACTCTAAAACTAAACATGAACTAAACTAAAACTGAATAATACATATTTATGTTCGCGAGAAAGGTTAAATAGGAATAGCATTAGCCCGTGAAAAAATGCTTCAAGCTTATCAGGTTCTGAATAAATGATGATGATGATAATAGTGATGAATATTGTTTATAGGCATGTAACAGGAAAGGTCACTATGTAGGCTACCTAGTTGCAAAGAATTCATAAAAATTGGTTTTGAGCGGAGAATGCACTTATTTTTTAACAGAAAATAAGTTCCAACTCCTGAAGATTGCGCAGGGAATGCATTCCCCGTGCGGACCATTTTTTTCAACCTGGACTATATACATGTGGTTTACAGATAGAGAGGTCATAGCTTTAATGTTTTTCTGTCCACTGGAGATGTATTTAAAGTATAAAAACTAATAGGTCTCTAATGTGGTGTAAGGCTAACTATAATTTAAATACTTACTGTGATGGTCAAGAGAATATTGCTTTTTAGATAAACAACATAATGACGGCTTCACATCCCCCAGTAAAGATGTCTTCAATGGTTGCAATCTGGAAACCAAATTTGAATCCGTTTGATCAAAATATATAGCTATTGACAATTTGACATCTGATTATGGTCAACGACTCAACTCCATTTGGAAAAAGTGCTTGCTTGTATTGGGACTGATAGGCTATGCAATATGGTAGGCTAGGTATAGCATAGGTAGGTAATAATACATAGCGTAATACGCCAGGCGGCTAGCAAATGCCAAATGAAATGCTAAGCGGCTGAGCAGTGAGTAAATTTCAAAATCCGCATTTTATTATTCAAATGACTCACCTGCATAAAAAGAAAGGACTTCGACCACATAATGCATTTCTGATAAACACAGACATTTTGAAATATAGCTAAATTTACTGATTAATCATAATCCATATGCCCTTGTTTACAGCTAATTGATATTATGGCTTACAGTTAAATTGCATCATTGTTCATCGACTTCCATTTTTCGATTTTTCTCTTTTTGAAGCAGCCATCTGCTAACTGCCTCGTCTCTTACTGAGAGGAAAGCCTACATGCAGACCCAGAATTAATCTGTTTCTTCCGTATTGCTCCAATGGAGAATAATTTCACGGATATAGGCTATAGCATGATTGGATATATCGAAATTTACTGGAAGCAAGAGTATATAGATTTACATCTGCTTGAAAGAATGCTGAGTGATCAATAAACTGGGAAGTAAATAGTAGCCACATAATATTGAGCATTGTCTCCAATCCGACGCGTGCGTCATGCGTCATCAAATTCCTCTCAAGATCTGATAACGACATTATCATAATGAGAGATAACAACAATACAAGGACGTAATATTCATAATGACGCTTAATAAAAATTAATTAATTATGCTAATATAATGTCATGAACATTTTGATGACATTGATGAAAACAGTTTCAAGTTTAATATTCAATTAATGTACCAAAAGAGTGTTGACCAGTGTTATCAGTTTCCATAATTTTAGATAACAATTTATCTGTACGCCAGATGGTTAGCAGTGAAAATTCTATTAATTAAATGAAAAAAATTAAATTAGGAAAATTGGGAAACAGAAATAATTCAGTCTGATTCACATGGATGGTCCGTCGAACCGAAGTATGCTGAACCCGTGATGCATAAAGAGTACGTTTACCTTCTGTATGAAGCATAACCAATTGGAGATCAACGATCTATACAAACCCAACTAGATTACCAAGATAATGTCATTATATATATACAGATTTTAATAAACATATTGAATTACTGTTAAATTCAATCTTCCTATATAATCCATTGATTTATCATTTGCTCTTTCTGGACCATTCTATATTACAAATCCCGGGTTACAAATTATGCAGGATCAATTTTGTGGGATTGAAGAAGTTGACCTAACTTGATTTCAATCTTTGAGCGTATAATGCATATTTATCAAGTAGTAAGTGTATATTTGAAGGTCACCAGAAACTAATATAAATAACAAACAACAATCCTACATCTAGCTAGATTGACATACCTTAATGTCATATAATTGATTAAGGTGTAATCAAACTATCCCGATATTACAAGAAATCAAATCATATGGGGACAGTTGAACTATGGTTGCTGACTTTTCGTATTGATGAAAACAAAATGTTTCACATTTAAAGTTTGAGCATTTGCTTGGAAGATTGAACAGAAATATATTTGTCATTGTTATTGATGGCCAGTTTTTCGAACATTTTCTTGCTACCGTGGTTACATTCCCGCTTATCTGCAACCTTTCCTTGAAACCCCATCAAATAATTTGGGGTCAAGTCAATATTGAACAATTTCGGATACAAGTGCAAATTCGGTTAAATGCAATGAAAATCGTTTGCAATTTTTAGTTGCACTTAACTCTATACTGTATTTCCAGTCACTAATTTATACTCACGATGATACAGTCTACTATTTACAGAGAGTGGAGGAATTCTGCGAAATAAAAGATTTTGTTCAAAAATCCTCTTAATTGATGTCATTAACAAACGCTTGGGAACCAATAGCAGACGCTTTTTTCGCTCTATAGCAAATAAGACCCGTATGTTATGAAATGAAGCCCCATTCCTACGCACTCAAATGCAAAGTTGAAACGTCACTCCTGTCAATCAAACATGCCAATCAGCATCTGTACAGTCTTTTCATTAACATGGTTACAAGAGATATCTCACATATCTCATATTGAATCGAGGACTGTTAGGTAATTCATTGAAGCTGATTATCGAACATCTAATTACCTATGACTGTTCTATCATGCTATTTTAACACCTATTGATCGAAGACAAGGTAAATATATCGGCTGATAATGACCGAGGCCCACCGAAGTCATTATGCCGATATTCATAGAGCATGAGATAAATAACTGTTTTAGTCAATGACTAACTGGTCGATTTTGTAATATATAATCATAGCATGAATTCTAATGGATTGTAATACATCTTAACGCCATTATCCGTTGCATATTTACGTTATAGAACGGCAATATATACGGCAAGAAAATATGGAGTTTTCGATACAGCTTTAGAATTGACCAATTTCTGCATTGACCTGTTGATCGATGACTCAACATATGCATAGGTTGGTAATGTACTTCAATCATCGACCCGGGAATCAACCCATCGACCAACAGGTCAATACTAAAATCAAACAATTCAATTGTCCTTATCAGCGGTCAATTCTGAAAGTGTATTGACAGCTCCGTGTTTTCTAACCGATATATGGCGGAATGACGCGACGGATAATTGCATTCTTAGTATACATTCAAATCATTTGATCAAAATATATAGCTATTGACAATTTGACATCTGATTATGGTCAACTCCATTTGAAGAAAGTGCTTGTTTGTATTGGAACTGATAGGCTATGCAATATGGTAGGCTAGGAATAGCATAGGTAGGTAATAATACATAGCATAATACGCTAGGCGGCTAGCAAATGCCAAATGAAATGCTAAGCTGCAGAGAAGTGAGCCAGTCGCCAGTGAGCAAATTTCAAAATCCGCATTTTATTTTTCAAATGACTCACCTGCATAAAAAGAAAGGACTTCGACCACATAATGCATTTCTGATAAACACAGACATTTGAAATATAGCTAAATTTAATTACATTAAAATTAAATACATTAAAATTCATACTATAGTTATTTGTTTCCGAATTGACCTGAGAATCAGTGACTAACACAGTTGTTAATCTCAGGCTCAGCTCAGTATATATCGGTATAATCCTGAGTATAATCATGCGCAATAGCTTTTCTCCGTTCAAGAATTGATCTAAATAGTCTCTATTCCCCATTGAAATCAAGGCAAGTGCTATATAGTTGCGCTAACTTGGCAATTAAGTCGCATATGATTTTTTCAATACATCATTTTTTTACTTGAATTTAACATTTAAACATTTTTGCTCAGTTTGATATGTAACCGGGGCAATGTCAACATCTGAGTAGATCTGATGTGAATCTTATTTTGTAACCTTCTGTTCGTTTGGTAATTCCATCATCATATTACGTACGTTATCATGAACAGTGGTATCACCACGGAATATAACGGGACCTAAGAATGATTTAAGAGATGCCTTTGTGATGGTTGAACATATTGTTATTCTGATGTGTAACGTATCTACCACAGAACTAAAGAGATATCATAACAATGACGTAATAACCTGTTAAAAAGACGAACAGCTTTTAAAAATAAACCAAATCTATATCGGATTAAAATCGTTGTTCAATTAAGCCTTGATCATGTGGTATAGAGTTATGAATAATAATCCATTCTTACTTTAAACATTATATCAAAATGTTTGATTTGCAGCTGGCTTAAGAGTTATATAGTAAATGATGCTATATTGTATATACAATACGTGCGTGATGTATAGATATAACATATAATGGATGACACGGTTCTACTTGCGGTAAAATGAAATCTATGATCATCAATTAGTGATGAGATTGTGTGTGGATAAATGAGGCATAGTAATTTCCATCGTTTGCATTCCATTGTTACAGAAAAGAGATTTCCCTTGTCAAAAATTACTTTTGACCAGCAGCTTTTACATTCATGCTGCGTGCGCAACTCTAGTTTAAGTGATGACGCTTGTTGCGCGTTAGTGTTTAATAAGAGATCACAAGCTAATAAGAAGATCGCAACGCATATAGGTATCAACCATGCCACGACGATCAACGGCAGTAGTAAATGGAATGAACGCATCACGAGGCAACTCAAAGGTGAGTGAAATGTATGCATATTTCTACTAATCGATGAACAATATATTAGTCAATGTTCACAATCGATTTATACGCGGTTTATCATCTAGCAAGTCTTTAAATATATTATCTACTGGTACCAGCGAAGTACCGGTTCTTCGTTTAGGTAGTAGACATTAATTGTGAACGTCAAGTCTACGTGTGTTGTTGGGTAGCGATAATGAGATGGCACGGTACAAAGACAACAAGAGGGATATAGTTTATTTTTTATTCATAGAATATAGGAATTATTATATACGAATACCAACTGTGCATAATTCTGTTATAATCTGACCTATCAAGAATATCGTTTATAATCAAAGTAAGCTATGAATATGGACATATCAAGTCTAGTTCATTGTGGTTCTAACGGAGGATAAAAATTGATTGGTATGCTTTGGTTAGTGACAAAAACCATTAATTACAATATGGAGAAAAGGTTGGTTTGCTGTAATATATAAGCCAGAGGAGATCTATATTGCACGACGGGGTTTGTACAGTTACGCTCTCAAGATGGTTTGTATATTAGCTGAGATTGGTTTTGATCGTTTTTGAGTTGTTAAACGATTCATGTTGTAATTTGGTTCGATTTACAAGATCTACCTGTTACAAACGATAATGCTAAAACGACCATCTGGGTGAAGATCTATGTAGTGTGGATATCATCATTCGACACGCAAAAACGATCGCATAAGAGTGACAACGTTTATCAGTATAGATATTTCAAGGCAAGCGAACAGATGGTTAATTCATTCGTTAACAGTGAGTAATGTTTTATGATGCTCAGTTAAT
The DNA here is from genome assembly GCA_916610825.1 of Haliclystus octoradiatus. Lineage (NCBI taxonomy): Eukaryota > Metazoa > Cnidaria > Staurozoa > Stauromedusae > Haliclystidae > Haliclystus > Haliclystus octoradiatus. The sequence goes on from OU744451.1 coordinate 6,111,236, forward strand.
GATGATATCCCGTTGATTAAATGGTGATTTAATTTTGTCTTTGCGCGCGATGGCCCTTTATGCCGCAAATGTGGCGCGTAACAGGTGCGCCACTGCTTCAGTTACCATGCCAACGATCACAGCATATTGAAAAAATGCAAGCGTTTGTCATTTAAAAATCAGAAATCAAATAGCCTTGATGTTTTGTAGCCGATCATGTGTGTTTTATTAAACCAAAGGAAACAGTATTCGGTTACCGTAAAACATAGACATGCAGTTAGTCAATCCGGTTTAAGGGTTCGGATCTCATTCCAAGGCTTGCTGTACATAAAATTGCAGCATATATATACACGTGGCTGACTTTTCAACAATTTAATCATTACTCATATCCACAATGATTAAAGTAAAACTTCGTTGACTATTTGATATCACCGCTATATACGGTCCAACAATTCCGACATTTTATGTACACATTTGAAAAAGCCCGAAAAGACAAACAACGAATTACATCATAATGGACAAATATATTCACCTGTTCTATTCAATTGAAATTGTTTGGCATGATTTGTTTTACAATAAAGCAGAATATTAAATGATATCCTAGCTGTGACCATATACTATAGAATACATTATAGTATCAGTGAAAAATCCAATGATTCGTGTAGACTAAGATAGTTAAATAGAGCCGATACAACTGCTTGCCACTGTATATCTAGATTCTTTTCAATCTACTGAAGAACTACTGAAAACATACTGGAATGGAATTGTGTAGTGGAAACATACTGAAATTCAACACTGACACTTTAATATATCTAGATTCTTCTCAATCTACTTAAAAACCACTGAAAACATACTGGAATGGAATTATGTAGTGGAAACATACTGAAATTCACCAGACAGTTAAACCATATCTAGATTCTTCTTATTCTTTCTACTGATAATCTACTGAAACGCATCATAAAATTTGAAAGATACTAAAAAAGTAGTCAATTCATCAGTATCCTGTTCAGTAACTTTTCAGTATGTTTCCAGCAGATTCTCAGATTCAGTGTTTTCAGTCATAGTTCGGACGGGCTTCGATTTATTACTACACGTTCTGTAGTGCCGTTAGTCCTGCAGGTTGTTCTTAGTTAGAATGTTAGTCATTTATTAATCGGAGCATTCCAAAACTTCTCGTTCCGAACATGGCTTCACGCGATTTAATACAAAATAAATAATGCTTATATTATCCGGGGGGAGCTACTTCGATAATTTTTTGACGGGGGTGTGCCATTTTCAAAAATAGAGGAAAACTGTAAATTTTCACAGCAAATGAGAATGAAGACCATATTAAATATCGTGTTTTTACGAGCGAAACAAAGGAAAAGTTCTAAAATGTTTTGAAAATTTTTTAAAATCTCTAAATTGACACCGAAAATTTTCACAAGAAACTGGAAGGCGCATCCTTTAAAAATCGTCCACGTACAACCGATGTATGGAAATCTGCCCGAGATATTATCCTATGGCATGATCCCGATCCATGAGAGACTCAACTCAAAATGACAGCAATACGGTTTAACATGAAATTTTATGGCTACTGTACTGTATACATTTTCAATATTCTAAACATATATTTGCCAATATTCATTTTGCTAGAAAACAAAAATGAAAACCAAGCAATCGATTAATAGGCCGGATTCAATTGAAAATACAAATCTATCTGAATAAGGTTTTAATTATTTTTCTTTGTGTATATTCATTCTTTCGTGGATTCTCCTGAGAGCGGCATAAACCCGTCAACAGTATAGAATAAATAGATTAAGGATAATCATCAATTTAGAATCATTTGATATGAATACTACTTTAAATTATGCGATTGTTATTATTAGTTAAGTTAATGATTATGATTAATTTCAATTGAATGAAGGATGATGTCAATGAAGACTCAAAATATATATCATCAAAGAGAGGCAAAAAAACACATAAACGGGTCAACACGTTGCAGCGTCCCAAGCCATCAGATGATAAGAAAACAATCGATTCGATTAAATCAAGATGTCTAGGTGAGACTACAATGCTATAATCTATACCTTATACAGTATACATATTAGACAGGCAAATAAAGATAATTTGTCAGACATTTATTTGTCATCAGTAACTAAGCACTGCTCAGAGAACAAGAGACTGCCTTCCCCATACCAACTAGGTCAAAATGAGTGAAAAGATTATAGTCAAGAAAAAGCATACATCGCATTCACAATTGTTACTACAGTCGAACTTGGTTAATATCCCACCTCGGGTAATATGGCCCCACAGAAAACTGATTTCTAATTTCTATTCTCCATACAAACTCTGATAATCCTACCTCGTTTACTGTCCAACTTTTTATCTGTACCAGAGGGGATATTAAGCAAGTTCGACTGTAATAGTTTTATGCTTACGCAATAAACAATTAGACAAATAAACTAAAAAAAAAGACTTTTTTATTTTTTAGTTCATTTATCTGATGAAGTTACGTAAACATGAAGCTATTAGTAACAAGTATGAATATGTAGTCTTCGACTCCTTTTATTATATTTAGCACTGTCAAATGATATCCAGCATTATTTTATGCTATTATTTTATGATAATATCTAATATATATAATTATATATAATTTATATATATTAACTATAGAGGTTTCAAACTAGTAGAGCATATAATGTTGTTGTTGTTGTTTATTTGTCAAAAATACTGACCGGATTATATAGGAAAGTAAAACTTCCACTTACATATATCCTTTAAATTACACAAAGAAAGCATAAAATTAAAATGTGTTAATTGTGTTAATTATACTAGTAGTTCATATATATTGTCAATTAACTTTGCATAAGGCATTTAGATCAACAGTGTTCAATTTTGATTTGAAGGAAATTATAATGATTTGGAGGTTACCACAATGTTAATGTTAATGAACTATAAAATAATGTATTCTATAAGAAACTTTCGTACTTCTCCGAAATTAGTTAAGAAACAGAATTTTTTCTATGAAAACGAAATTTATTTCTATTTTATTTCAATCCAGTAGATTTGTAATGCATGATTTCCATCCGTTCTGTTGGTTATAGGCCCTGGGGGCTAGGCTATGTAGAGAAACAATACCTTACCTATAAGTGCTGTATACTTTATTGCAGTTCAATAATATGTTAACTTTAGTTAGATTTTTTTTTCGCTTTTATACATCATCGTGAAACTGTTTTGTTTCTAAAATCCTATGAAGTTTAACTTGAATAAAAAGCTTTTATTACAGTACTATAATATTGTAAAAGGTTACTGATCACACATAGGGCTCAATGCAACAAGTAAACTGCAGAGCTTAGATAATAATAATAGTCAGAAAATCAGACAATCATATTTGCTAATTCACGTTTCACGCCGGAGCGATCATCAGGATAGTTTTTTGCCTGATGATCGCTCCGGCGTGAAACTTGAAGTAGCAAATATGACTGTCTGATTCTCTGACTATTATTGTTATTTTGTATTATATAGTTTGCTTGGCTTCTTACAAAATACATGTACATATATATACGAGTTTTATAGTTGTTGATGTTGACAATGTTTCTGCTACCAAATCAGCTGCGGTTATCTAACAAGACGTTCAAAATAGCATCTATTCATGTATAAAGGGTATTCAAGGCTAGCGTTGTTGTGAGAAAATGCGTCTAAAAGTGGACGGAATAACATTCTGCAGTACAAGGCGTACAATTCAATGAACGCTATTTTCATTTCGAGTTATTCGAAAACAGATACATATACACTGTGAAGAAAACAACTTTTAATTTGGGAGGGGTTGGCCAAAGAGTATTTTCATGATACGTGAAATGGGCTTTTTGAATATCATGATTCCGAGAAGTTAGTAATATCCTAAATCAATGTTGCCGAAGTCCGTGAAATTCACCCTCTTGGGGGGAAGGTAGATATAGATCATGTTTCAAATATCATTTAAATTAGTTGTGATACAAAATCTTATAAATATTTTTAAGGAATGAGAAGCGATCTTGTTTCGTAATCAATTCCATCTAACCATAATTGTATAGATAGAAACAGAACTATTAAAAGAATTAAACTACTTTAAACAAAATCTAGAAGATACCTATAGAAATAAGAGGCTATCCTGCCTCGTACTCGATATGCTCTCCCAACATGGACCATCAGAGTATAGACCACGGCCCTCTAGAGAGGTTGCATACTACACTTTAGGGCCTTCCATCAGGCCCAGGCATGCTAAACTATGAGCTAAATGAGACAAGGGGACAATTGTGCCTTCAATCGTACTGAGCCTGACATGATGTTTTTCCAGTGGGTAATCACACGGTACATGATCCCAGCTGAATGGTTGTGTTGGTTGCTAGTGGCAACAATGACCCGTTCAACTCAGTTTCTTCGTAACCTGCCAGAGACAACTGGTGATTTTCACGTAAACGAAAAAAAAGGTGATTATTTATCAGCAATGTATTCCATTTCGAAATTAACTATTATTCTATCGACCACACACACTCAACATGGCATCACAATCTTACTGCGTTGCATTTAATACCGATTTAATACCACATAACTGCAGCAATACTAAATGCAAACTAATTGGTATCACTTGAAGTAATCGATATTGAATACGAAGGAAGTTCGCAACGCACGCATTGCAAAATTGCAGTTAAATGCTTAAAACAGAATTATAATTAATTGAAATCTAAAGAGGTAAGAACAGAGTAGTTGTTTCAATATAGTAAATAATATAAATTATAGTTAAAAGTATTATTAAACTAATCAACAATCTCAATACACTAAAAGACTATAAATGTAGGTTGAACGGATCAATGAGCACACGGCCAAAAGTTAAAAAATCATTAAAAAGATATATTTTATATGATACCGCAATTTGGACTTAATAATTTCAAACATATATTTCTTTATTTAATGGAGCTAATATAGAGAAAACAACCTCCATATATAATGAAAAGCAATTTTTATTGGCAATAATAATAATAAGTAAGATCATCAATTAAAATTAGCGCGTTTTTAATAACTTGAAAATTTAATTATTTTGTAAAGATATATAATCTGAAGATCTATTTCATAGCTTGATCTGAAAAAAGATTCGCACAATTGATAACGACTTACACAACTTTACACAAGTCTATAGCTATAGAGTCATGATATTTGCATAATTCGCACTATAATAATCAACTATGAATACTTGAAAATAAAGATTTATTATTATTGTATAATAAACGTATATATATATCATATTTAAAATTAATTACCTATAAGAAAGATATAAAAAGATATATATATATTTCAGACATTATAGATGAGTTAATAATAGCGACAGTTATTTGTTCTCCCGTTATCTCTTGATTTTTAAACTAGGCTATGATGATCTAAGATAAACCGTTGCTGATCTAAAATACAATACCGTTTAGTGTAGATCAATAGTTGTCCTATTATGTCTATTATCTACTACACCTGTTACCATCAACTTAAAATGGTTTAGCTTATACGTTATTTCAATCTTAATGTCATGTTATATATCTTTAAAAAAGTATCGTGGATCGGAAATCCATGCTTTGAATTATCCACTGTTTGATTTAGACATTGTTTTAAAGTATTTTTATACACTTGCTAATTGCTTTGTAAGTCCGCTTGAATATATCTTATTGTATTAATAACAATTGAACGCACATCGAACGATATAACAGTACACGAAGATATCGCACGACGACGCCCAGCATCGTCACATCATGGTCACATCAGATATGAAAGAACAAATTCTGATAATAGACTCAAATGAAGGATATGCAGATAATTTATTATTGAATTCAAATGTCTAAAATAAAACTTACTCTAGAATTCATTAAGTCCCCCGTAATTCGGAATTTTTTAGACGGGGGTATGCCGTTTTCAAAAATAGAGGAAAACCATAAAATTTCATTAATATACATCGCAGGCATTGCAGCAGACAAGTACTTCTTTCTGGCTATTAGGTTAGCCATCATTAGTACTGCTCAGTGAACAAAAGGAACTGACTTCACCTGTTATAGCTAGGTCAAGATGAGTTAGTCAATGTGGTGAAAACTTCACAACATGAAAAATTCATCTGTGTCTTGCCAGAGTGCTCAAACTACCAAAGTAGTGAGCATTGCACAACGCAAATAGTATAGACAAATCCCAAGTCAAGTGTAGCCAAATTAATTAATACTTTACATCGTATTTAAAAATGGGTTTGTGAGCCCTGAGTGAATGTGTTGCTATGCGGATATAGATAGATAGATCATATGATTATTTTAAACACATTTAAGATACAAAATTACAAATATATGATAACACGGAGACAAATATGATATGTACATATTATATAGGCTGATATATAATTATTCGTATCTCATATATTGTTGAAAAAAAGAGTTATATTTTAATATTTTGTAATGGTTTTTTTAGTGAACTGATCAGATTCACATGGGAGGCGGTTGTAACAATAAAATAATTGTAAAATAATAGAATATAATATATTCAGGTGGTTAATTGTATGACTTAGATGACGGATCAGATGAGAACTGAGATTGCGGCAGTCTCAGTATTAGGGCCTATCAGCTTGATCGTAAACTGATATATCTTTCAAATATTAAACTAGTCAAAGAAGACACAATCTTGATCTTAAAAAGTTTTTAGCTATACGTATAAAAAATGAAATTTATACCGTTATGTTGTTTAGATGTCGGCATTTTGTATGAAATGAAACGAATAATGGATTGTAGCTAATTAAATAATCCGTTCTATTGAAATCATTAATTATCTAGGATAAACTGCAACATAAAGTAACACCATGTGGCAGCTATAAAACATTTTAACTAAACAAACTTAACAGTGAAAATGATATACATATTATATATATATTTGTTTTAAATGAGGTGATCATATCATCAGTTCATAACCATAGAATATAAAACGGTACCGCCCCTCCTTTTACCACTTCCCGATGAAGAGTTATGAGGCACCCATAGACCGTTGTATATACTGCATCAAGGGTTATAATAGATGACCTGTTAGAAAAATCAAAAGTCATTGGCGTGCTACTGGTAACAGCGCGTTGAACGGATCATCGATTGCTCATGCCTCAACGTGGCCAATAGAACAGACGCATTGACTTCCGTTGATATTGATAAATTCGAATCTAGAAGCAACGTGGCCTACCTGCCAGTTATGTAAAACAGATCATCAATTATTATCATTGTGACGTCATTTGCAATGTCTGATATTATACACTGAATATGCAATATGGATATTTTACACATTGTACTGTATTGAAAAATAGAACGAGGGACACGCGAGGCAAACATTTCCTTGTTTGCCTTTGCAAATGTCATCCTGTCAACAATAAACTGCGTAATGCAATTCTATAAGAGTACCATTGTCAAAAATTGATGGATAGTCAATAAAGAGTGCTTAGCATTTATTAGATGTGATCATAACAGTGCCGTTTAAAGTGATTCCATATCAACATACAGATAGCTAAACTATAAGACAATGCATTCGCTCTTAATCAGATTATATATAAATCGTTCGTTCTTGTTGCGTCCCGTTCGAGAATATCTCATGTGAATGTGTAGATATGCGTAAAGGAAAATCAACGACCATAGAAGAGTTACCAGTATATATCACAGACACTAGCAAACCTATGGTCACTAGTCAAAACTAGTATAACAAGTACCGTAACAAGTATTAACAAGTATTAGCAAGTATAAATGAGATAAATTGCATTTTTCAGATCAGTCAACGTAATCTTTATGATTTGCCATGATGTATTCTAAGAACAAAAAAAGATGCGGTTGCATATGGTATAATGTTGTATGCGCATGAAGCATAGAAAAGATATTAATTGCAGTAGTTTACAGACAGGCATTTAATATTATCTTGCGATAAAAATATGGAATATGACATAGAAAATAAAGTTTCGGTTTAATAGCATTGACAATGAAAGCGATTTGGATTTCAAAAGGAGATTACCATAGATCAGAGAGATTGTTCATTTGACATTATGTAGACAATCCATGGACTGGCTTACCATTTCACAAATCAGAAATTAAAAAAATTTTATAACAAAGTTATGAAAGCGAAGTCAGCTGGAGTTCTATAGCTAATGAGATACTTAACGATATTATATTGTAATTTAATGGTCCATTGCTATCATTAACAGCCATGCTGACTGAATAAGAATAGGCACTCGCTCGTTTGTTTGAAAACATTGCCAATTAAGATTTCTATTGATACAATAGGAGAAGCGTGCCGGAGGCGTACACATCATTATTCATCCTTAAAAACATTAATTTATTGTCAGTACTAAGTCTCGATCTACTATATATATATTCATAATTATTATACCATTTGATTATATAGAAATTATAATTTCCAAGAAATGTACAAATTATAAAAAAAATATAATTTGAGATTGCATGAACGATTGCTCAATATATGTATTTGAATCTCATAACAACAATTTATTTTTTTGAGGCATTATCTTAATTACCATCTCGGAAAATGCCTGGGTTTCCCAGGTAATTAATTTGCAATGAATGATCATGCGTTAAAAAATGGTTGCTACGCAAATAGAGACATTTATTACAATAGACTTGTTTGTTGCATTTAAATTTAAACATGCTTGATTAATTGATCGATGTATCCCCTTTCAAAAATGAAAAAATCACGTTTTACAATGCAAAATGGATCATTGCCTCCCTAATGCAAAAGGCCATATCCCGCGTGTTTAACTCTTGCTTTTCATTGGCTCATTCATATGACATCCTGATATGTGATTGGTTCTTTTACTTGCACGTGTTTTCGTTTACTATTACACCTGTTGGTCTTTTTTCCCAGGACTCCAATCACCATATATATACCGCGCCACCAGTCAAGAGTCTAACACAAGTCAGTTGAGCAGAGAAGGTGAAGAGAGCACACCGTATAGTCAACAGGCGTCCTCAAATCCACAACAACAGAGTTTGCATCCAATTAAACCAATTACGCATTATCCACAGAAGCAAGGAAGTAACGATTTACCTGGTAAAATTACTGCAACCGAGCAAGCGGATCGCAATTGGTTAGATTTTAAATTTCCAAATGCATTGGTCGCCCACTTGACTTGCGATCACCTTGACAACGCATCATCATTTTCACAAGGCTGTTGCCATCATCGATCGTGTGCGTCGCCACCATTCACTGCTTTTGCATCTGATACAGCAGCGCAAGAAGGCCAACTATCACCTAGTAATAACAGTGTTAATAATAATACAATGACGATGTTTATGCATTCTGCAGCAACCGACCATCAAAGCTTAGTACCACCACCATTATCAAAAGCAGATGCTGCAACTATATTATCTATGAAAGAAGAAAGATTTGCAAGAGATGCACATTTATTTGATAGCGGAGAAACAGACGATGAAGTGAGAGATGAGAAAACATTTTATAATTTAACAACAGTATCATGTGCTGCTAATGGCTTTGGTGGATTATTAGGTAGCAGTACCAATAGTAATGAAGAAGACAGTCCACCACCACCACAACCTCAACATCATATAACGCATACACACCATCAGCCAGCGATGAGTAATGGACATAATAATCATTATGCTGGTAGTAATTACGGTGGATCTAATTGGAACAATTTATTAAACAGTTTTACAAGTAACAATGGAAATGCAATACCTAACAATGGTATTAATAATATGGCTGCACCGTCATCAGCAAATAACTTTTCATTTAATTTCTCAAACTTTAGCGGTGATTCTGTCTTCTCATTTAAAGAAACTCCAAGTCATGGGATACACTCATTAAGTCCACAACCAACATCATCAGCTAGTTATTTATGCTCTAATGGTTTATCTAAAGTTAATCAATTATCACCGTTACCATTAGGTGATCCAACTGGCGATGTAAGAAGCAATAAAAGTTCACCTGGATCTGTACTGACCCCTTTAACACCACTCGGTCACACTGGAGCATTATCTTCATTTACTGCAGACGCATTCAATTTAAGAGATGTCGGCAAAGGCAGATTTAGTCCGCCACCACAGCAAGTACATTCATCATTAACATCAGCTAATTATGGTAATTATGGTGTATCGTCTTATAACAATTTCAAATCGAATGATTATATGAACGCCGCGAATAACACACCTCAAGACTGTCAATCAGGTGCAACGCAATCAACTTTGGGTTTAATTCGTAGCTCTAGTTTTTCAGATTTAAACAACGCAAGATATAGTACAACGCCACCAGAATTTGGTGGACACAATCAAATGGATATATTAGCAAATTCAGCAATGTATATGCAACAACCAAGAGGAATATGTAGTCCTACTATGAATCCATTTATGAAATACGGTAATTACAGTGGCAATGGAAACAACACATGTAGTAGCAGTGGTGGTGGAGGCAATAACGGACAATACAACGGTAATAGTGCATTTACAAGTAATGTAAATTCAATGTTATTTAATCAAGATCATCATAATACAGGATTAGGTGTTAATATGAATATTAATATGAACGGTGGAATGATGCCTACCTCAAGTCAAGGACAAACTCATGAATTATCACCTTCATCTATTGGCTTAAATCAATCATCACAAATATTACAAGAAAAAATTAAAAACGGTTGTAATGAGGATATTGTTAATGATTTAAATTCTAAGAAAGTTGGTAGTAAAGGATATTTATGTGAGCTATGCGGTAAAATATATACAAGAAAATATGGTTTGAAAATTCATATGAGAATTCATACTGGTTATAAACCGTTGCGATGTAAATATTGTCAAAAAAGGTTTGGCGATCCAAGCAATATGGCAAAACACATTCGATTACATGCTGTTGGAGATACACCATATAAATGTCAGTATTGTGGCAAAGTTTTAGTACGAAGAAGAGATTTAGATAGACATATTAAATCGCGCCATCCGAACGGACAATGATATCAAATATTATATAATTATAGATAATATATATAGTAATAATAATGCAGTTTTAAAATTATTATTTAATATAATGTAAATAGAAATATTATTAGAGAGATATTTATTATTTAAGTTTAGAAAAATGTAAAAATTGTACAATTCTCTAATGGGGTTTTTTTCAAAGATATTATTCTTATCAAATGCAGATAGAAAAAAAAGATATTGATCAATGCTTAATTCTTTTGTTTCCATGGTCTCGCCCATTTTAATTTTAAGATTGCCCGTTTTATCTTAACATGTAGCCGAAAAATAAAACTTCTACTATCTAGATAATAAACAGACAATGATCGAAGAAAGATGTTTATGGTGTTAACAGACTATCAACTATATAGTATCATTATGAGCAGTCCGTCCGTAACAGGTTATTAGGCTAGCAAACATTTTTAAGAGCGGGTGAACTTCATTAATGAATAACTATATCGTTGATTACGTGCAATATATAGTGAGATGGATAGTTGGCAACGTTTGCCATGGGAGAAAGCCGCTCTTGACAGCATCATTAATTATGCAGTAGAATCTATTTGACGGAATAGTGAATGAAGCGTATCCAGCCACCAGTACTATTCAGTATGAAGACGCACGTGGAGTTAAACGAATAACAAGTCAGCGACTGAAATCTAAATATCGTGCATGCTATATTGTATATATCACTAACATATAGTATATTATAAAAGTTAAAAGTTGAATGATGTATCAGTTCTTATGTTTCATCTATAACAATCGAATGATGGCGAAGTGACCTTCCAACAGCAACAACAACAATAATAATATTAATAACGGTATATATTATAATAATAAATTAAAAATTTAATTATGTTGAGTGTAAAATCAGATACACATATGTATATGAAGGTGCTCAATGTTAGGTAAAACCATAGATTATAGATTTAATTATGTTGAGTGTAAACTTAGATACACATATGTATATGAAGGTGCTCAATGTTAGGTAAAACCATAGATTATAGATTTAATTATGTTGAGTGTAAACTTAGATACACATATGTATATGAAGGTGTTCAATGTTAGGTGAAACCATAGATTATAGAATACAGAGCATGTAGAAACAGAGCATTATAGAATAAGAGACAAAGAATCAGAGGCAACAGCCTTTTTCCGTTACTCAGAGTTTCACACGTTTAATTGCGATCTTCAGACGGTGGTTTACATTATAAATAGTGTATTCGAATATTCCAAATTCAGATTCTCATCCAAAGGTTAATTACTTAAAATGCATAAATAATAGCATAATAATTAGTGATTATATAACGAGCAATCTGTTTGTGTCACTTTCATGAAACAGGTGTGATGACGTAATTTACGATTAATTAATTACGTCTATCATATGGTATTGACTATTAGATCTTTAGTAACTATGTTAATATTTATTAATGAACTAAGCCTTATGGTAATGTGACAGTCATGATATTGACAATGTCCAAAATGGAATGACACATCTTACATAATACTTCTAATATCAAAATACACGTACGATATTGAATCGAAGCGTTGCTAAGACAAATTTAATATCTCTCAGCACTCAGTGCTAACGTTACAAAATTAAAATAAATAAGAAAAGCTTATGAAGATGAAAATTTAAATCAACAAATGTTAGCTTGACAATGGACCCAGCTGGTGTCTAGATCTGCACCGTGAAAACTTAATACCCATCAGCTAAATCATGGCTAAATAGAACGCTATTAAAACGTGTAGATTATATCATTAATTAACTTTGTATCTTTCCAAAATGTTCTTAATTTATGTATTTTTGTTTTACAATACCTCGAATATTTGCATCGATTACGCACGCTATGATGAGTATCGGTATGTTTACTAATTAATATACTCAGTATCTACTGCAATATTGGCAGTTTATCTAGATTGTACGCATGCGCATTGCACTGTGACTTATCGTTATCGTCGTATTTTAATTTCAAAACCAAACAATAAAAATAAATCTCCAAATCAAAAAAAGTTTTTTATATAACTGAATTTTAGACTCAAGTATGTTACTACTAATTACTGCATTACTTTTTGAGTTAAAATTGAAACTTGCAACTACCGTCCGGTTGCAACAAAGAGGAGTTCTTAGGGACCGTTCATTATTTATATCACGGGGAGTGGTGTGGTACCGAAGAGATTGGGGGAAAACTAGCTTTTGATTGATGAAAAAGGGGGGGGTAATTTTTTTTAACTTGTTTTTTAAAAGGTAGGCCAGTCCAGTAGTAGCTATAAAATATTCATTTTATTTGAAAAGTATTCAAGAAAATAAAAATAAAACATATTTGTTTCCTGTCACATCTTTTCTCTTTGTCTCTCAAGATCGGCTGTTTTTAAACAAGATTAAAGTATTTGGGGGGGGGGTGGATAATTTATTTTACTTCCATTTGAAAGGGTGGGTAAGAAAACAAAATTCAGAGAAATTCAGCTCTCTTCGGTACCCCCCGTGGATCAAATAACCAACGGTCTCTTAATTTGCACGCTCAATTTGTTCCGTGGCTCAATTTGAAGCATAATTACATCACCCGATCTACTTTGACTACGCGCCCGCCTGCATATAATCATGATATAATCACATATCCAAGTAAAATTTCCTTTTAAGGACATTCTGGTTAAAAAAATTATTAGCAAAATTAATGAAGAAATTATAGAGAGCTATGGTTACATCACTCAGACAGGAGTTCAAATGAAAGTACTATAAATAAATTAACGTGCTATTTATAGGTCCACCACGAGACTGTTACATGAGGCTGTTACAAAAAGCCTGCAATGCAATATAAAAATAGAAATGTAGAATTTAATACATTGAATAAACTAAGTCAACTAAAGGCACAAAGTAGACTAATTTTCATTAATAATGATATTAAACCCAAGACTGGATGTAATAGAACGTATCAGTTTGAAAGAATAATATTGACAATGACCGATACATGCCTTGAAGTTGTGCCTGATGTACAACTGCAGACTATAACAAACAAACAACTCAGCTTGAAATATGGTAAAATATTTTCTGATAATTCATCAGATGCTATATTTCGTACTTTAGATACGCAGGTTTCATGGAAGTCTGATTGTTGTGTTAAAATATTTGGGAAAGATGTAAAGATACCGAGGCAACAGTGTTGCTTTGGTGACCACGGACTGTCTTATTCTTTTTCTGGTGTAAGACGAGATGCGTTGCCATGGACACCATTTATATTAGAACTGAAGGAAGCCATTGAGAAATATGCAAATTGTAATTTCAACTTTTTGTTGGCAAATCGATACAAAAACGGGGAAGATTATGTTGGGGAACACCGTGACAATGAAAAAGACTTAGATGAAAATGCGCCTATCGCCTCTGTATCATTTGGTCAAACAAGGGACTTCTACTTTAAACATCAAAGCGAACGAGGTGCGAAGAATAAGAATCAAGATTCAATCCCAAAAGTAACGATTCAATTAGAATCTGGGAGTCTCCTATTGATGTTGTATCCAACGAATCAGTTCTGGTATCATGCATTACCAAAGAGAGCTGTTTCTCGTTGCCCATCCCCAAGGATCAATCTTACATTTAGAAAAATAGTACTTAAACAATAAGAACATCATTGAAAACGATATACAGTATGTCTCTTTTATATATTTACCTCAACATATACACACACACACACACACACACACACACATTATAGTTAGCTTATCTACATTTGTATGTATCATTACCGTATTATAAATTTAATAATAATTAAAATAATTACAATGTTTTACCTATCTACAATCTGTATCAAATTTCAAGTCTTCAGCTTGCTTTCTTTCTTGCTTTCTTTGGATGTTTTGAATGACTTTTTGCTTTGCAAAGTGGACAAACAGGAGCATTTCGATGAATCATTTGATGACAAGTTTCGCACTGCTTCATGGGGGGCTGTGACTGACGTCTCCTTGACGACGAACAAGGTTGTTGTTGCCAGCAATCACTTCCAGATGGTTGTGTACAATCAATATTTTCAGTCGATCTGCCACTTGATTTACTTGCGGGTGGGAATGTATTTGGATCGATAACGCTGTGAATTTAATAATCGTTTTACATCATAAGTAATCTTGATTTTAGCACAGAGAGCTCTGTAGTGAAGATCTATAATATTACAATGCGTGTGTGTGAGTGTTCATGTCTTTTTGCATAGTTCCAACAAATGCTTGATTTACGAACCAAATGTGTTCAACCACTCACCATAATCCAGATATATTCTGCAGAGGGACATTTTTTGTTTTCAGAAAATTTTAAAAGCGTGGGAGAATTTTGAATAGCAAAACAAAGGATAAACATGCAACTGGACCATAAGTAGTTTTAACATACTGTATAGGGGGTACACTTGTTGTATCATCTAATTAAGCTTACACTATGTAAGGGTGGACAATTTTGAAAATATTAGAGGGCTGGCATCAGATTGCGCATTGTATTTCATTCATTTTTATCCAAAATGTTTTTATTGCGGGGCAGCTTCCCCAACTTGTCCGCTCTTGCGACTACATTGAAAACAGTTCATAAAAGTCAATGAAAATTTGACCATTGAACGTTCACAAACTGTTTGTAAACATTTTTCTGCAGGGGTTTTCTTAATTACTTTGACATGTAATATCACTTTTATCACATGTAGCATTGCTTTTTAGATTTCTAAAGAACTAGTAAACCGTCTAATTAACATCTAATTAACAATCTTTAATTGATTTGGTTAAAAGTAAAAAAGTAGGTTTTTAACAACTAAGTCGTAGCTTTAAAAATGAAAGATGAAGATTCAATAAAAAAAAACAGACTGAAATCTAGAATACGTAAATTCTAAAGGAAGAAAATGGGGAAAATGATATAAATAGAGTTGAAATCTAAAAGTCTAAACATCTACTTAAACATCTACTGTTTGTCTGTAACAAATGACCAAAAAACGTAACTAGGATTTAATAAAACTCATGCGAATACAATTCATGAACTGTTCATGGAAAGATCGATGAAAAACAGGCTATTTAATGTTCATAAATAGTCCATGAACTGCTTATGAGGTGTTCATGAACAATTCATGAATTTTAGTAAAGTTTATGAACTGTCCCTTAATTGTTCATAATGTTAAATTCATGGAATGTTTATAAGGTGTTCCTGGCAAGTTCATGAACTTCAATGATGATAATTATGAAGTTATGAACTGTTTGTGAATTGTTCATAAACAGTTCATGTACTCAATAATTCTTTATACATGGGAAGTTGCTTACATTGAAACAGCAATCTCCATAATAGCAATCACTCATACATGTATGGTATCTGTCACTCCTTCAAAATCTAATCATGTTTTTTTGCTTCATAGCCCATAATTTTAGCAATTAATAATTTACTTTGGAAACAATTTGAAAGCCTGAACACTCCTGCACAATAACGCATTCCCATAATACATTGTGATGCTTCTGCTTGACGCCATTTTTTAGTGTTATCACTTTTGCTTAGTTATACAGGCTGTAACGCCACATAGCCAACAAAATACCCTTAAAATTACCCAGGAGTGGGGTACTGGCATAGGATGCTGATCCCATTGACAGACTCAAGCTGCATTATTTATGAGGAGTTTTGTCTGTGTTTAATTGTTTTTGCAAGGAACTAGTATTTTAATCAAATATGTTATTCCTGTGTCTCTTGATGTGGTATAGAAGTACTGTATTCATAAATGTTTGGAGAAAATTGTGCTGATAAGAGAAAATCTTACTTCACTGCCTTGACCAACTCATTTAAATTATATTTCCATGATAGTGAGAACATATTTTTCAAAGAGTTTAGATAGCAATAGTGTTTATAGGGATGCACGCTAATGTAAGTAATTTATGTCATCCATCTCACACTATGAGATTTAAAAGTACTGAAAATCTACTGAAAAAGTACAGAAAAAGACAAGGTGCTTTAAAATGTATTGAAATACTACTTTTTCAGTATAACGGTAATTGGTATGGCCCTGGATGAGTGAGCTTGGATCGCATGTAACTTAGGATATAAATTGTTGATATTTGAACTTTTAAACCCTGTCCATGCATAGGAATCAATGAGTTTGTAGTGGTTTGTTTGTTGTCGTATTTATATTGTAACTTCCGTTTATCCCTTCATGTAAATAATGAACTGTAATATGTAATCTCTCTCTTTCCTTGTAACTGTTGTCAGGGTCAACAACCTAAATACATCACATAGAATAACTATGTAGTTTTAATCTACATCTAATTAATACTTTGTTTTAATGTTTTTTATAATTCAATTGATGTTTTTGTTTACTGTGACTCCGTCTTCGTAGGGGGAACCTATTTAATGGTTTGTTTGTTATCGTATTATATTGTAACTTCCGTTTATCCCTTCATGTAAATAATCAACTGTAATATATAATCTCTCTCTTTCCTTGTAACTGTTGTAGGGTCAACACCCTGATAAATCACACAGTAAACATGTAGTTTTATCTATATGTCTGAACCCTACAAGTTCATGATCATTCAAATTGAAATAATTTATGATTTATAGTATTGCATTTGGAAAGTTGTTTAGTTGATTATAAAAATTAATATGTAGACACGTGAATTCAAATTTCAAATGAAGTCTGAAATCAACTTGAAATCATTCCCCAATCAAGCAAGATGGGCTTAACACAGAAGTGAGACTCTTGAAGGATCTCAAGAAATCAAGGACATCTGGATTATTTATAATGGATTTGAATAAAAAAGCAATAACTAGAGTTCATAAGGGTGGAAATGGTCTGAAATCTGCTAAAAGTCTGAAAATGCTCATCGAGAACATGGCGATTGGAATGGTACTAATGGTACTAATGTTAGTAATGGTATTAATGGAAAACAAATCTGTGATATATAGTAAGCCTATGATTATCATGATAGGCATAGGCTTACTATATATCACAGATTTGTTTTCCAAATTCAAATACATAGGCAAGTAGGCTACTAATTAATAAAGATTTATATTCTGGGTTAGAAGAGATAGGCTTATGTCCAAACAAACGTTCGAGGGAGCTTATAATTATAGGTACAAAAATCTAACAATAAAAATATTCAAGCTTTCATTCAGATGCTTAGGCTGCGTTCTCACGGCAAGTGGATTTACGAAACCCGGGTGAAGTTTAGTTTGGATCACCCTAGCGTCTAGATGTAGGCCTAAACAGGAAGCCGGGTGGGAATTAGTCTGCTTAGCGTCTTAATCAGGACTTTTGAACTTAAGGATAAGAAACCTGGGTTTCTGAAAACAGACTTTTTGGTCAAGTCAAACCAAGGTCTACAAAATTCCGTCTTCGTTTCGCAGCGATAGGCCTACCCTACAGCCTATAAATATTGGCAACTACTTGGCCCTGTTTTAGGATAAAATACTAAAGTTTTTAATAAAGCTATTCAATGATTATGCTTATACAAGATAAACTCATACATAATTAACATGCATTTAAACTGTATAGTTTACAAAAGCAATGTTGATTCACATGGAATTTAATTAGACATAAATAATAAAAGTTATTTTGAATGATTTAAATAAATAAAACATATCGATTTGGATTTACAGAATTGAAGAAGCACAAAAATCCAATATCAATGCAAAACCGACAAGAAATACTGGAGTTACAGAGTTTTTTTAAGTCTAGCAATGTGTAAACTGACCAACCATCTGAACTTTTTGAAAATGGACTATTAAAAGACTTTTGCAAACCCGGGTTTTGCTCTCATGTAAACATAGCCTTAAAGGAGCAAAAGTGACCGGAAGATGCTTAGGATTAAGTGCATGCTTATTGTTTATAACACAATGTTCATTGTTGACATGAACTTTATTACAAATTAGGCCTGCGTATAACAATTGTTTCAAAACGAGACGGTTAAATAACGCTAAGCATAAATTCAACTTGTGCTCGCAGCGGTCGCCGATCAATTTTGCCCCTTTAATCTTGATTTTTTGAAAATATTAATGTCTACTAACCTTGAAAACTTTTTGTACTCATCTGGAAATTCGGGTAATTTATTTAAACCAATCATTGATCGATAATAATCAATTTCATCTTTTAACGGCTGATACTCAGATTGGAAAACATTTCCAATTAAATCAGACATCTTACGACGTGCATTCTGAGAGCCATTAACAGTATTTTCCATCTAAATAGGTTAAAACACATAAAATAAACATCAGACTAAACATCAAATGAACACAATCGAAACAGAAACACAATTCAAAGTGTTCAATTTTCAGATGGAGTAGGCATGTTTATGCAAATTAACTGATAAATCACCAAGAGCTGCCATTTTTTCCACATTTTCATATATAGGCCTACATCGAATGTGTGATAAGACAGCTTCAAGCAAGCTAGAAGGCTATGATAGTTGCAGCCAAATTCTTCTTACTCAAAAAGCATATTAATCTGGCAGGTATATAATTTCAAACTATTAAAACTATGTGATGATATGGTACAATGATGAGGGAATATAATCTTCCAAAGTCAACCAGCAGTTCTAAGGTCTTGAAAGGTCATATCAGAAATAGAAAGGGTTTGTATGACGGAGTTAGTGTGTATGGCTTGCGTCAATTAAGATGTACTTGAGATATGGATTGCGTTGTGACGTTACTGCGTGACCGCGTTTGGTAAATAAAAATCAAATAGGTCATATGGTCAGGCATCTTCAAAATAATATTGTGCCTGCGACCAAATGTTCTCCTCACAAAGTGCTTGTAAGTTTTTTAGGTTACCGACTTATGAAATGATATTACGTTAGTGAGAATAACAAAATTTCAATATTTGTTATATAAGTTTACTTTCTTACATTGATCAGTAGAATGTAATTTTATAAAAATATTTTTGTAAGGCTGTACAAAAGTGTAGTATGAAGTTCCTTTTGAGATCTATGAATCCATACCTCTTAAATTTAGATTCTAAGATTCGCTTTGACAAAATACATCAAATCAAATTAAAAAGTGTTCTATTAGGATCAATATCCTACATATATTAAAATATTACAGTGCTAACAGCTATGACTAACAACTTATCAATTGATCAAGCTAACAATAAGACTAGGCATAGATTATATTGATTGAAGATTAAGATTAAAAGGATCACAATGAAAAAGTTACTACTTCAGATTAATAATTAATAAACATTTCAATTTCGTTTAAAATGAATTTCAACTCACAGTATGATATCATATCAAGCTATGTACAAACAGACATGTAAAACAATGATAGATCTATGTTACAATATTCACAATACGGTATAGTTTAATAATTAATTCCCTCATTTTATAGATAACTGCACGTCTATGATCTAAATGGCAAATCTACAATCTGTGTAGTAGTAGCCTATGGTCCCATAGAAAAAATCAAACAATTATACAAACACTTTTACTATCAGAGAACTATTGGAAATGATCTAGAATTATTCACTGGTAAAAATATTTTAAAATGTGCACCGGTACTAGTTTGATGCCCTTGTTTAACGATAAGAGCATGGAATTTAGTTCCAGTGCACATTTGAAATTATTTTTCGGCTCTAATTATTTCCGAATATCATAGTGAATAATTCTACACTATTTCCAATAATTATCTGATAGTCAAAGTGTCCGTATGATTGTCTGATTTTAGTCTGATGGCAAATTATATTTTCCTTATTTTCCATTTAAACATAATCATAAACCATAAGGCATGAAACTATTCGTAGTAAATAAGAATGTCAGATGATTTCTAGCATTTATTAATATAAATAAATAGAATCAATGAGTACACATAAAACATTTCTGTTACTCAGAGTTTCACGCTTTATGCGATCTTCAGACTCTGTTTGTTTGAAGATCACATTGTTTTGATTAATAAAACATATGCATATTGAAGAAAATGAAATGTAAAAGTATAAATTTAAAGATTAGGTAATTATATTATTAAACGTTTGCTCTTAAATTAGAAATAAAAGATTATGCTAAGTATTACAAATAAATCCGCCTTGTAAAAACTTTCAATAACACACTCATATGAACTTTCAATAATATTAAGTATAGATTATGAAGTAAAGTTTATAAATGTTTTGATTAGATTTACAGATTGTGAATTGCTGCATCATGTAAATTAATATATAAACAGATATATCCTAGAATTTATAATCAATATTAGTAAATAAACAGCAAATTTTAGATTTGTACAAAAATACAGTTTTAGGCTATTGTGAACAAAAATGGATTTAGTAAGGATAAATTATTATTTATGAAACATGAAGGATAACAGGCTTTCTGATTCCAAAAATTTTCGGTGGAAAATTGGCGATACAGAGGGAGCCGCTTAAGTGCAATTTGGATAAATGAAATCGCTGCTTATATGCAACCTGGCTTCAAAACTCTATTGACTACTTTGTAGCCATTTCTCTGTTAAACAATTCGGAGAAGTGCAAATCAGATATCGTTGACAATTTTGACTTGCACTTAAATGGGTTACACTTCAAGCATATTGGTCTAAAGGGGTCTAAAACACTCTGTGAAAATGGTATACAGTCAAACCTGTATATAAAGGTCACCTGTCTATAGTGGTCAATTTATCTACCTCTCATAGCCAGAGCCATCTATTTACAAGAGTTAGGACACTCATGCCATTTTTGTTCCTTTTTGCCTGGACCCGAGCACGTTTTTAATAGTGCGCATGTGCAGGAGAATGCTGTGTGTTTGTTTTCAGCCATATTGTATTGTATTTTTTCATGCGTTTCACTTGAAATGATTGAGAACCTGTTTCCGAAATAACAAAGAGGGCATCCAAAAATCATGTGACTGGCATCTGTCCAATTGGAGACGATAGCGGCACATGAAAGCGTGTCCCAACTCTTGTAAATAGATGGCTCTGCTCGTAGCTGGCTGTTATATACAGGTCTCCTGTACAGTATTAAAATATAACAAATCAGTATTTACAGTATAATAATAAAGTGTTACAGTGCCTATAGCTTAATATTTTAGATGTTTCTATTTAATCAGTCAGAATTGTTGGATTAACAGAGACAACCTATAATATTAATTTTATTTCTAGTAAATATATTATAAGTAGGCCTACGAGTATAACCATGTAGTTCACACCTGAACTATGTTCAAAATAATACTTGTCTGATTAAGATGGTTAAAGTTTTCGGTCAAAATGTTTTATCTTTGAATCTCTATTTATAAGTGTGTATTAGCCTATATATATACTCACCAAGTCAATATCAGTTGCAAGTGCTGCAAGGGCATCAGTGTGTGCCTGGCGTTCACGTTTCAATGCTTCAAGTTCTAATTGGTATTTCCTGATGTGTTTATCTTCAGATGCAATAAGTTGTAAATCTTGAAGAAGTTTCGCCTTGACCTTTTCCAAGCTCAGTGATCTACCACTATACAAAATTAATCAAACATTAAAATACATAACATCAATTTATAAAAAAATTATCAGAACTGAGAACATTTGAATCAAGTGTCAATTAAGTCAAACAACAAATTATAATAAAGATAAATTAAATCCTAAATCTAAAGTATAAGAAAAAGAAGATGATGCATACGAATCAATTTGGCCTATGCTTAAATCATAACTGTGACTATAATTACAATTCACTCTCCACTCACCTCACTTGACTCAGGTATTAGTTCAATTTAAAATAAAAATAAACTTACCGAATTTCTTTGATAGTGTCCAGCTTAATCATCAAATTGTCCTTATCATCAAAAGCCATATTTCGCTATACATGTACCTGGCTATGCTGAAGTCATTGAAACTACTATTACAGATCATTCAAAGAGAGAGTGTTTAACTAGAAATGCCAGCTGATAGCTTGATTAATTTCATGGTGTGTTCCTTTTCAGTAAGGAATTTCAATGTGAAACTGGCCTCTTTTGATGGCCTCTCTCCAACCGCCCCTTCTTGTTTGCAACAAAATTAGGTTTTGTTGCGTTCACTGTAAAATCTTACCGACTGACTTTATTAATTACAAATTTTTCTACTAGATACTACATCACTATATATCGTTATGAACTGTGGTTGAATAATTTTCTTTTTAATACTTGAGAAATGGTGTTAATAAACCATCTGCTACATTTTAAACATTTACTATCGTGTTTACATAGTACTGAACGGTTCCAAATTTCCTATTCATAAAGGATGTTTACAGACAAATGAACTTGCTACATTTATTGGGAGTTCCTAGTCCTGTAAGCCAAATAATCTTCAACATTGGTAACACCATAATCTGTGCAATGTCATAAGTGACGGTAAACAAACCAGGACACGTGCTCTCGTTTAAAATACAATTGATCTCAAATTATGATCATTCCTTCAACCGATATGGGCAAACCCTTTCTATTATTACGACACAGTTGAAGTGGGATCTCGACGGGGAGGGAACGTAATATATCATGTTAAACATAAACGCCTATCTGAAATCAGAACAGGAGTGATACAGAGGAGTGGCCAAGTAGTCCAGGTGCTCAATATGTCCCTAATACTGAACATGCTTCGATGGAAGAGTATAAGAAACAAGACAAGAGGCAAAAAATAAAAAAAATAAAGTTAAATTTCAAGTTGTTTAATATTTCGATGAAACACGCTGTCCTACACAGAAGTCTTTTATCAAATTTAGCTTGATTTGCTCTTTTCAGCAATACGCTTGTCTCGTTCCTCGGCGATTGTTAATCGGATACCTTTACCGCGTGGAAGTGATACCATAGCTTTGGTGCCACGTCCAATAATGAAAATGTTGCTCAATCGAGTGGCAAATACAACACCAGATGCATCTTTGACATGAACAATATCATGTGAACCTATTTAGTAGAACATATAAATACATATTAAGAAACATAGAATGGTTGTAAATGCACAACAGCACATGCAGCTGCTGGCGAACTCATGGCAAAATAAGATCAACTGATAATACATAGAAAAATAATCAATCCGATTACATTAATCATAACACAGTACCGTATATCAAACATATGATTAGAGGCATTTTCAACCATTTGTTTGTAGTTGACACTTTTGATAGAAAATTGATAAAACAGTAGTGGTATAGACATGCATTTGAGATAAGTTCAATCATCAAAAGAGGGAATAATTGAAAATTATAATAGCAAAACCATAATATTTCCGACATTTGCCCTTTGTTTTCGAGCTGATTGGCTCTTTAAATTGTCTTAATGTGGGACAAAAACAAAACCATGTTCAACAGCTATGTGAAATTTCTCCAATCAAATTGTTGAACTGATATTATTTTAAGGCCTCAAGTCAAGAAATTTTTTCTTAAATATAAATCCATATTTATGCAAGGAAAAAATATTTGTCGGAACTCGGGTAGATTATAAACTATACATAATTTATTGTACTTCAATAAAATGAACGCATTAAAATCAAATGAAATTTTAGAAACTTTCAGTAGTACAGCGTTTGCTTGATTTCTTATAAAAATATGTGAAATATGAATCGATAAAAGTGTAGAATGGTTTAACCATCCTCAAAAACCGCATTTGAATACAAAATTTTGTATACAGTTTCAGTAAGACGATTTCTATTGTAATTTTAAAAATCGGCCTTATTTTAATTATTATTATGCCTATATCAAGCTTGAAACAATATCACATGATAAAATACATTAACCAAGGTCAAGGTCCGACAAAATTGGGTTCCAGGGATCCTAGATTCCTAAAGGTTAGAGCACAGAAGAAGATTGATAATTTTAATGATTTATTGGTCAAACATCAACAAAAAAATTCAGAACAAATTGTTGAAATGTCTCTAGAATTTCAGAAGGCTGAACCTTTTGTCGGACCCTGGCCAAGGTCATCAGTCACAACCTATTCTAGTCAAGCTCGGTCAAACGAGAGCAAACTTTCTGAAAATACCATCCAGAACAATATCAAAACCGATGTTGGATTTCCTTTGTTACAAAACCAACCACAACAAAAAACCAGAGGAAATCAGATATTGGAGGAAATCTTTTGTCTGTTTACGAGAAACTAATTAAAAAGAATTTTATAGCAAAAAGTTGTTTTCAATTTTATAATCCCAGGAAAGGATTTGCTTATACTGTAGAAGGCTCAAGTGTTACTTTAAAAAGAATGAGAACAATTAATGAGAAAGATTAAAATCAATGAGAACAGTCTACACCATGATACACTAAACAATTGATTTGCCATATAACTAGCATAACTTGTATAAGTATTTACATGACTCTCTTGCGCATGATATGTTTATGAAAACTCCCGATCAAATTGGAAATTTTCAGTTGTGATATCGAGTATGAATTGTAAGATAGATTGCGTTTTCAATGGTGATGGTGACAGACATCCATATTACAATTTGAATATTCATTAAAGTTTAATTGAAACTATTTGAATATTAATCGAATACTGTATTGTTTAAGAAAACGATATGGTTTATTGTTCGCAAACAATGGAATCAGCCTCGCTCACAAGTTATTAGCAGACAAATCTCATTTTTGAATTTCCTTAGTAGCCATTTTGTTTTTGGACTAAGAAAAAGGATTCACGGAAAAATAAATGTGTTATTGCAGTGTTAGAATGATGGTCTACAAAGATAGTCAAAGGTTTAAAGTAACATAGTATTCTTTTCTTTGTTAAGATCATTTTGTTTTGCCGTTTTTGTATTAGTTATAATAACTTCTCACTATTCAAAATAAGGTTGAATAGTTGAAAAATGATTTGAATAGTTAGCTTTCGAAAACTATTTGAATAATTGCTAAGCGGTTACCATCACCAGTTTTCAAACCCAGTTTTGCTATGGTGATTAGGTATCAAACTCATCAATCAGATTGATTGAATCATTTTCGTTAAAATACAAAATCCTTTGATCAAACAATATCTTTACCAAATGCTTGAGAATGATATAAGATATATCGAAACTGTCCCAAATAACTGTGTTTTTAGATTTATTGCTGATTAACATGACGAAGTATAACCAAACTATTACTTATTCTATCAATGTATGAAAATTACTTCAGAAAATACTATTTTATATTAGACTTGTTGTTGGTCTTTCGCCCTGACCTATGAATCTTGTAGAACCTAGTTGCAATTAAGGGGAGATTGCATTTTAGATTTGGCAATGTTATCATACTTACTGGCATGCCTTTCTCTGTGTGTGATGACACCAATACGTCCAGTATTGCGACCACCTGTTACCATGACAGTGTTACCAGTATCGAATTTGATGAAATCAGTGATCTTTCCAGTTTTAATATCAATACAGACAGTATCGTTAAGCTTAACAAGAGGATCGGGGTAGCGAATTGTTCTTCCATCATTAGTTACAACATAAGGAACAGAGTGAGCTCCTACACCAACACGTTTGACTTTGCCGAGTTTGTACTGAAAACAAATATATTACAAATATTCAAATTAATAGTAATATGAAATTTTACAGAGGTTAAACACCGTTTTTGAATCCCGTTGCAAGCTCTACTGTTAAATGGCACAAAGTCTACTCGTAAAGAGGGGTGAGATCATTCTTCTGAAAACAATCAGGTTTGCCAATCATCGTCCCCAATTTCTACTAATAGGAAATAATCGGCATCGACAAATCAACCACTTTGTCAATTGTTTAATCGATTTTTTTCAGACTATTCAAAATTCATTAATTAAATGTTTTGGTATATCAATTCAAAAGTTGACTCGCTCAGTACAGTTGCTATTTTGTTTGAGATAAAGGGTTTAAAACAAAGTTAACATTGGAAGAATAGTGTTTTTAACTTTTTGACTAGTAAAAATGTTGTAATAGACTAAAGTAGGGAAATCAAGGGTTTGAACAAATTATAGCATATCAACGGTGGAAACGAGTATATCTTCAATCAAATTTACATAATTACCGATGCTTCTTCAGGTGAGATGGCGTGGCATACAAAACGACCTTTAACATCATAGAGCAAGCGGAAGTGTTCACCAGTCTTTGGGATAGAAACAACATCTGAAATGTAAGACACAACATAACTAATTAATGAAACAAAACATTATGCATTCAACTGTTCAACAACCAGATTTATGCCCTAGAAAGACAATCATATTGGGATAAGTACACACTGGATGAAACGCACGATATATAGGATGCCGGTTTGATAGAATGACCTACTGGCTGGCCAGAGATGCTTTTATAATAGATTTCCCTGAACATTTATTCGCAGGCGGCTGGAGAAACTTGAACTGTGTACTCTGTAGACTGGACTACATAATAGCCAATCAGTATATGTGCATATTACTGACACAGAATTTGTACTATGAATGACTTACCGCTATACAGATTTATGCAATTGAAACATGTTGTACAACAAATATTAATTTATTGACACCATGGCAAAGATGGGATATGTTTTGAGATTCCTTGCTGGGCCTCAGCATTAATACGCACAACTTGACATTGAGTGATCAGTAATGTGGCATCAGATGCATGATTGTCAGCTAGCAGCAATTACATCTCAAAGAATATCTGGGTGATGCATGCTAATTCCAGACTGAAAAGTTTGTTGTGCGCAGCAGACTTTCCTACGTAGGATTTCAACTAAACTTGATTAAATCTCAGGCGCGAAAATTGCAATATTTTCAATCTAGTGCTAATTGATCATTATTTAAACTCACCCATGAAACCAGCTGGGTATGTCATATCTGTGCGTACTTTGCCATCAACTTTAATAAGCCTCTGTTTCATAATTTTCTTAACTTCATCGTAGTTCAGAGCGTACTTCAGACGATTTCTCAAGAAAATAATCAGTGGCAAACATTCACGAAGTTTATGGGGACCAGATGATGGACGTGGAGCCTAAAAGCAATGATTAATTTCTGATATATATGATATATAAAATGTACACATAAACAACAGCTTTAGTCAAATGGTACATAAACTAATTAACCACATATAAATACGAGCTATATATCTATTTTACAAACAAATTATGAACTATGCTATAGCTTCAAACCAAGTGTGGATAAGAGTCAAACTAAACTATGAGTGCTCATACAACAGTACAAATAAAACTATAATATAAATGTGAAAGACTTACGAATCTGCCACTGAGCTTATCCAACATCCAATGTTTTGGTGCATTGAGCCGCTTGAGATGTTTTCTCGGTCCACGAGCCTAAAATAGAGTACATATGTCCAGTGTAATTCCTCTTTCCTCGAAAACATGATGAATCGATGAGATTTGATGAGAGATTGCTGTGGTTTTGCAAGATTTAACCATCACACTTTTCAATAAAACTCACCATTTTGACAACAGTCTTTGAGGAAAAGAGAGAACCATAGACGGTGGCCTCTTTTTGGAAAACAAAACCAGCGAGGCCAAGAAAGGATCGGATTGAGATGAGATCGTCTGTTGTTGATTTTTATAAAACGATCAAGATCGATATACGATAAAGATGAAGGTATATGTAAAGTACTATATTTATAAAATACAACGAATGAAGCTATGAAGAATGGTCATCGGGGTATACAAGAGCATCGTCTCGAATGCAATGTTGAACAATTTTATGCCCTTCGATACACGTGTTAATTTACGACCAATATTGAACGATACGAGTGACCATATAAACGCACTTATCAATCCTTCTATCTTTATGAAATATTTTAGATACATATTTATTATAGTTACTATTAAATGCATAATCAAGACCAGCATCAAATTGACAGTTACATTGCATTGACATTCTCGGGGATAATCGCTTTTATGACTAATCGAGATTTATCAATTAAGCCTTCATTTTCTGTAACTTAATTAAAGTTTCATCCCGTTGGCCCAGCCTGCGTGCAAACTACGTCGGTTCTTTCATGTTTGATTGCGATCATCAGATAGATCTATAGTCTTTGATTCCATTATTATCATTTACCCTCTATACCTGACAAAGTCTACAGAAGCCTATACCACCAATTAACATATAGAAACTATCGCTAATTACCAGACCATAACGCACTATGTTGGCTCAAGCTCAACTCCGGTCATTACCCTCATAGAGGTACAAGTATATCTTATACCTTTAATATGATTTCCCCCGTCATGTTAATTATTAACAACAACAACTACAGAACCAGATTGATTCATATATATATATACATAACTAAATCTCTACAAAGATTGCCTCGAATGAATCCCTTATGGTATTCTCCATTTATAGCCTCTAACCAGATTCCAGAAGGCTGTACCAGAAGGTTTACAAAGAACAAAACAAGGTTTGAAAACGTAATCTATTTGCAATTGGAAATTTGAATCAGAATTGAGAACTTCGAGTTTGATCAGGAATATCAAAAACATCAACTTATGGGTAAGAAAGTCATGTAAAAATTTATAAAAGTATGCTAGTTATTATACAAAGCAATCAGTGCACATTTTCCTATGAGCTATTTGGCGCACAGGAGCCACGTAAGGGGAAAGCAAGATGGCATCACAAAATCACGAGCCACTACGGAGATCTAATCAGTATGGACTCTACTGATTATTTACTTATTTTATCCATGTTTGTCCTTGTCATTTCATAGCAACTTTAATTAAGATCATGTGTCAAGAATAAATAAAAATAGACTTTCAAAGAAAAATAAAGAGACAAAAAACAGGATAAAAATAAAGAAGGTTATACGCAAAAGAATTGATAACCTTATCAATGATACAATTTAAACCATTTGTATATAGATTATATTTTTAGTTGTAAAGTCTATAACTCACAGATCAATAATAGGTTGTCTATAGCTAGATAATTGACAATGATTAAAATACAAACAATTTATTAATCATTAAATGCTTGTGCAGCAAGAACACTGTTAATCTGATGAGGATGCTGACGAATCATTTTTCTGTTGTTTCATTGATTGCAGTGCTTTTTCTCGTAATGCCTTTTCTAATTGAACATATTCATGCTGTACATCACTTCCATCTGATTCATCACCAGACTAAAACATATACATATATATCAAACATTGTCTAATAACAAACAGGGTCCGACAAAAGTAGGAATCCTGGAATCCTAGATTCCGAAAGGTTAGAGGAAATTCAGAAGAAAAATTGAAATTTGATATTTTTATGATTTATAGGTCAAACATCAACAAAAAATTCAGAAGAAAATGTTGAAATATCTCTAGGATTCCAGAAGGCTGTACCAGAAGGTTTACAAAGAACAAAACAAGGTTTGAAAACGTAATCTATTTGCAATTGGAAATTTGAATCAGAATTGAGAACTTCGAGTTTGATCAGGAATATCAAAAACATCAACTTATGGGTAAGAAAGGTGTAAAAATTACAAAAAAGTGTGCTAGTTATTATACAAAGCTATCAGTGCACATTTTCCTATGAGCTATTTGGCGCACAGGAGCCACGTAAGGGGAAAACAAGATGGCATCACAAAATCACGAGCCACTACGGAGAGTGATTTTAGCCTTCTGAGTTTTTAAGAGAACTGTGCGCCACTCGCTTAATAACAGCCAAACTTGCATTTTGAAAGTCGGGTTTAGTGATACTTGTTATAGTCGTCACCTCTTATTCAGCAGCCACATGTCTATAGTGGTCCCTGTATATAAAGGTCACCTGCATGTAATGGCCAATTTATCTACCTCTCATAGGTGGCTGTTATATACAGGTTTCACTTTAGAGGTAAAGGACGTACGTGAGAAATGTTGATCTCAGATTTGACCATTGGCAGATAAACTGTATCACATGTTACAGTCAAACTCAGCTTATATCCCCCTTTTAACGTCCTATCTTGCTTAATACCCCCGCATAAACACTTGATTCTAGTTTCCCCCTTCTCCATAGAAACCCTTGAAGTCTATCTCGCTTAATGTCTTTATTTGCACTAGAGGGTTGATGTTAAGAAAGATCAACTGCACTTGATTAGATTAAAAATTGAAAACTGTAAAAAATCGTATCTCCTTTTGCGCAGAATTAAAGTTTCCAACGTCCATAAATTTTTATAATTCTGACTACGTTTTTTCTAAGTAAGCCTTCTTGTCATTATGGCTGTCGTTCCAAGTTTGGAAAACAGTGAATGATCAAAAATAGGGTATATTCAACTTTAAGGCTGCGTTTACACGACAAGTGGACTTACGAAACCCGGGTGAATTTTAGTCTTGATTGTCCTCGCGTCTAGACGAAACCAGGAAACCCGAGAGAAATTAGTTCGCTTAGCAACTCTATCAGGACTTTTGAAAGTCAGGATAGGAAACCCTGGTTCTCAAGCCAGACTTTGCAAAACCCGGGTCATTCTGTGGTCTAAACAGAGGTTTATGGAAAACCCGGGTTTACAAAAGTCCATTTTCATTTCGCAGCGATACGGCATGTAAATATTGGCAACCACTTGGCTCTGTTTTAGGATAAAATACTATAGTTTAGTGAAACTATTCAATGAATCTGTTTATACAAGATAAAATCGTGAATAACATGTATTTAAAATGCATAGTTTACAAAAGTGGTGGCAATTCAAATGGAATTTTATTAGATATGAATAACAAAAGTAATTTTTAATGACTTAAATAAAAAAAACATATCGATCTGAATCTACAGCATCGAAGAAGTATAAAAATCCAATTTCAACGAAAATCCGATGAGAAATAGTGGAGTTACAGCGTTTTATTTAGACAAAATAGAAAAATCTAGCCTTGTGTAAACTGATACCCTATCTGAACTTTTTGAAATTTGACTTATGGAAGACTTAGACTTTTGAAAACCCGGATTTCTGCTCTTGTGTAAATGTAGCCTAAATATTTCCGCTTATACGCGTCCAATTCAAAATCTTTTTCGCCATTTTTCATCATTTAGCTTCAGCCACTGGAATCTGTGTTAAATTTTTTACGTTCAATTTAACAATTACCTGTTTTCCTTTCTTTTTCTTGTGTTTATGTTTCTTGTGTTTACTACTATGCTTTTTATGCTTTTTGTGCTTTCCGTGTTTCTTTTTCTCCTTTTTCATGCTATCATCCTGTTCAACATCAAAAAACAAACCAAATCAATAAAATTGTGTTAACCATGTGATGATATAAAATGTATCTAATGACTGTATGTATTTCTCTATATAGAATGAGAGTGAAAAATGAGACATGCTAGAATTACGCTAATCACGCTTCAAATTTCACACCATAAGCTGATCATCAGTCGATTTATTTCAACTCCTCCTTTAAAATTTCAATTAAGTTAATTTGAAATAAATCGTCTGATGATCGATAGTTTCATTAAGCACTATACCTAAGAACTGGTGGGAAAATCCCATTATTGTTATTATTATTATTATTATTATTATTATTATTATTATTATTATTATTATTATTATTATTATTATTATTATTATTATTATTATTATTATTATTATATTATTATTATCTCTCTATATATACAGTATGAAATTGTTTCATGGTGGAATTAGTAATACATTGCACATTCACTTGCTCAGAGATTTCTCCATAAGTCTTGCTTTGGTAAAATTGGTGCACACATCGAGTAAATCTCTAATGGAAGCACATGCGGTAAGCAAAAGGGGCCAGGTTTCAAGGGTAGGCCTACAGGCGTTTATTCCGACAGTTTTAGTAGCGAAGGATTGCTTCATATTTTGACAATATGAAATACAGCTGTTCAGTGTTCACACACCAAACAGTTGTCTAGAAGAAGATTGTGTCTCAATTTATAACGTAATGACTTGACTGAAAATCTCTGCATGCTGCTACAGTCATTAATACATCATCTCTGGTGCAGACAAAATTGGGCCGATATTGAGCAAAGCAGGAATATGAGAGTACATAGGCCTAAGCAGCATGGAAAACAGCTATTAAATTTCTGTGGATATCAATCAAGCAAGTTTGACTGTTGGAGTCAAAAGCACATGTAAAATGAGAAGGACTTACCTCTGTTGCAATAGCATCAACAAGTTTCTCGTCAATTTCCATGGGCTGCTCGGTAGAATGATTTTTCTGTTCACCGTCACTTTCAGAGCTGCTATGTCGTTTTGTTTCAGATTCTTTGTGAGAAGATTTACTCTCTTTCCGGGATGATCTTGAAGGGGAGTCTTGTCTGCTTGAAGTTCTTTTGGGTGAGTCTAACTCTCTGTGATCTGATGCCTTCTTGTCGTCATCGTTTGATTCAGATTCATTCACTTTTTGTTTCTTTGATGGTCTTCTTCGCTCAGGATCTTCCATTCTACTATCGCTTTCTGATCTTCTATCGTGTGCTTTCCTTTTCACTTGGATTGATTTTTCATCTTCCCTATCACTATTATTGTCACTAGATGACTTACTTGGTGAACGCTGTCTTTTTACTTTCTCTTTCTTTGGTTTGTCTTGAGCGTCACTATCAGATGATACATCTCTTTTCTGTCTCATTTTTTCTTTACTACTACTACTTTTTGGTGGTGATTTCTCTTTTGATATATTTACATCGGAATGATCATCTGATGAAGAACTACCAGATTCTGAATCTGATTGCAAAGTCTTATTTTTACGCTTATCTTTTCTTACTGTTGGACTTTCCTTTATAGATTTATTATTTCGCCTCACAGGAGACATTGATTGCTTTCGCCTTGAGGAAGAATCTCTTTGCTGGGTCCTACGTTCTTTACGAGGAGATTGTGATCTACTATTATTTCTCGCTGCTGGAGAGGATACTTTTTTATTTCTACGCTGCGATGGAGAATGTGAAACACGTCGATGCTGCGGTGGAGACGGTGAGCTACGACGACGTTGCCGAGGTGAACGAGATCTTCGTCGACGCGGCTGGGGTGAAGGAGATCTTCTCCGACGTTGTGGTGGAGAAGGGGAATCACGCCGCCGTTGTTGGGGCGATGGGAACCTTCGCCTGCGCTGTTGGGGTGAAAATGAGCTACGTCGGCGTTGCTGAGGTGACGGTGACCTACGCCTTCGAGGTTGAGGGGATGGTGAACTACGCCGGGTATGTTTTGCTTTGCTATCTTTGTGGGAGCGTTTTGGTGAAGATCGACGTTCATGTCTTGGTGGTGGAGATGGTGAAGCAGAAGGTTGTCTCTTATTTCTTTTTCGAGGTTCTGGAGATTGAGATGGAGTTCTGTCCTTGCGCCTATTTTGTCTCTCTTGATTTCTCATTGGTGATCGGTCATTTCTATTACGGGAGTGTCTTGGCCGCCGATCTGGTGACATTCTGTTTCTTGGTGGAGTGGAAGAACGCCTTCTACCTCTCTGTTGACTTCTTTGTTTTGGTGAGAGCCTACGCTTCTCAATGCGTTTACGATATTTTGATCCACGTTCGTCACCTGAAGATTCAGAAGTTCCTGAGGAGGATGAAGAGCTGTCACGTTTCTTACGATAATGACGGCTGCCAGCTTTGTCAGATTTATGGTACTTGATGGGTGAAGATTCTTCATGTTCACTTGGTGATGCCTCACTTTCACTTGAAGAGGAGCTACCTGATTGTGAAGCAGAAGATGATCTTTTTTTCTTTATAGTCTTCTTTACCTCTTGGTGCGAATACTCTGATTCTTTAGTAACTTTTTTCCTTTTCGTAACAATCTCATCACGGGCTGGAGAGTGGTCAGATGAAGATGATGAAGATGAACTTTCCTTGGGTTTGGGTTTACCAGTTGTTCTTTTTGGAGAAGGCGAACGTGAACCAGATGATGAAGAAGGCTTTTTTCTTCCGCGATGGCTGCTCCTGGAGCAAACAACATCCATTATATCAACAAATAATAGTAATAATGTTACATTTTCAAACATATAAAATCCTGATTGATAGTTACCTCATAAACATAAGTGCTTTTATAACAAATTTAAATATAAATACATGACTTTGATAGGATAATAACAAAGATTTTCAACAATCGCAGCTATTATTAAGTTTTGCATCAAGTCATCCTCGCTTACAAATAATTCATCTGACCATGTGCTGAAAAACTTTTGTCCGTGATTGTTTTTTCGTATAATTATGTTTGGACTTATTTATTTTTGAATATATACATTCTTAATATTCAGAATATGGTTTCTTCCTCTAACAAAAATAATAAAGGATGTGAAGAAATAAAAGGGAAAAATCCAACTGTTTATTGTTTGTTAGCAATAAACACAAATGGCATTAAGGCGACGAAAAGAAAATAATATTGGAGGAGATCAAGGAGGAATAAAATTGCTGGTTATGGCATTATTCACACATGATCTAAACAATCACTAGGAAAATCACCATTATTTATCTTGTGTAGCAAGTCATCTTGTTTTTCAAAAACGTTTTGCATTGCAATGTAAAATACACATGATTTTAACTTGTTTAGCTATCAAATTGCGTTTGGAAAATTCAAAACAAAAAAACAAAAATCGACCAAAATAAATCCGAAATTTCAGCCAAAAAGAGAAACTGTATTATTTTGGTGACTGCAGAAAGAACGTATCGGCTGTCGGTGCATCTCTACAGTATATGCGTGCACTGATGCGGCGATGAGGGATTAATCGCTGTTCTTCCATACATTGTGCTGTCAATCTGCCACTGAGCTACCAGTGCACACATACCATTACCAGCAAATAAATTTAAATACATATCGACAATTATCATACAGTGAAACCTGTATATAACAGCCAACTACTAGAGGTAGATAAATTGACCATTATAGACAGGTGGCGACTGTTATAACAGGTTTTACTGTACAAGTAAATCAGACATCCTTTATGATTTATCAACATATAAGAGGAAAACAACTTAGAAGACAACATACCTTGGCTTCCTGACTGGTGACTGTGATCTACTACGAGAATGACTTGGAGATCTTCGCCTTCTTCTAGGTGATGGATGGCGACGACGAGGTGATGGACTATATCTTGGGACGTATACATTGCGGCGACGAGGAGAAGGTGAGCGACGACGTGGGGAAGGGGAGCGGCGACGTGGAGAAGGAGAGCGACGACGCGGCGAAGGAGAGCGACGACGTGGAGAAGGAGAGCGACGACGCGGCGAAGGAGAGCGACGACGGTTGCGATGATGTACTGGAGATCTCGAGCGTGACTTTGAAGGAGATCTCCTCCTTCTGCGATTTCTGACAGGTGATCTTGATACAGACTTATTACGATTTCTACTAAGGTTTGGCGATGATGATTTTGATCTACTTGATGAACGTGACCTTCTACGCCTAGAAATAAAAGAATACAAACAGTTCAGCATATACTTATGTAGTAGAGACATCATTGCCATTATCATATATAGCAACATATGACATGAAAAACAACGAAAAGAACGAGTCAATGAGATCAACTCACCTTTCATGTGATGATCTTCTTCTCCTATCTGAAAATCAAGATTAATATCTAATCAATCAAATTACCATGCAATTTCACTTTTATCAATAATAGGGTCCGCCTGAATGGAAATATCGTATGCCAACATAATATATTATACTATGTCTCTTTAGTAGTGCATAAAGATTGTTCAAGCTATCACCTTTAAATGATCAACCCTGAAGCTCAGCCTGATTTTTAGAAGACTTTATATTACTGGAATTTGTTCAATTTGAAGACTGTATCTGTCTCAAAATTTGTTAGACTTTGAATTCCGACAAAAGCCTAGGCCAGGCAACACAAATGCAGTTGTAGAGTATTCTACGTATTCTGCTTTTTTACTTCATATACAAAACAGATTAAATCATAAAATGTGTAATGTAGGATGGCTTCAAAGGCGTGCTCATAGACTGAGCACCACAGAACTAAAACGGCAGGTTTCTCCGGGCAACTTGAAAATCACATGAAAGTGTACATAAAAATATGCTGAACAATTCCCTATTTCTTGTTTCAATTAAATTCTATTGTGAACCCTTCAAAAATCCAATTTATATTTCATGATTAACGGTCAAAGCCTTCTTATCGTTTTGAGAAAATGCTCCATGTGCGCTTCATGATCTTTGATTCTTTTGTTCTCCCATGATTTTGCGAATCCATAGAAGCATGACGAAAACACGAAATGTGTGAATTAAGAGGGCTCTGACCGTGAAATGATTTACAAATTCATCGTTTGTGAGCTCCACGATAAAATTTGACTAAAACAAGAAACAGGAAGGTATTTATGGTATTTTTATGAACATTTTGTGTGAATTTCAAGTTGCCCGGAGAAACCTGCCGTTTTAGATATGTAGCGCTCGGTCTATCGCAGGCAGGCTAGGCTCAGCAAAATTGAAATTATTGTTCAGACTTTTTTGGATCACACAATATATTTTGCCTTTTGTAATCATAACCGTAGTAAAAGTGGTTGGATTGTATAATTCAAAGCCCCCTTGATCTGGAACAATCAAAACACTAAATTGTATTCAGAATCAAAATAATGATACAACTGAATTTTTCTGATCCTTTATGGAAATGGAAATTGAACATAGAGACATGCGCTCAATGCTTATAAATGGCTACCCTAAAATAAGGACATACAATCTGAACCAGAGTATCAGAATCAGGAAAGCAGGAATACAAAATACAAAAGAAATACAAAAGCAGGAATCCTATAATATGAAAGGCTAGACCAAATTCAGCAGAAAATTGATATTTTTATTGGTCAAACGTCAACAACAAAAAATCCGAAGACAATGTTGAATTGCCTCTAGGATTCCAGAAAGCTTAACCTTTTGTCGAACCTGATCATAACATTGAATGACCTATGACCTCTATGACCCCTATGACCTTAAAACGTTGATATGTTCAATAGGGGTGCTAAAGCTCCAGTTCTTTAATTTTTGAGGTCACAATATTATAGTTAAATTATATATTATTAGATACTAAATACATAAGTTGATAGTAGTTATAGCGGAATATTTGAACATACCAGACGTATTTCTTCCTCTTGAATTCTTTGATTTCTGGAATACATTAAATGGTACAAAGGCACGATTTAAAATCAAAATAGAATTGATGGTATATAGCCTTAGCTTTAATGATTCCAATCTATGATACAGGAAGGAGTTAGCACAAGCAACTACTTCAGGTCCAAATTAAACAGGCCTATTTCTAATTATAAAGTAGACCATTAATTTGAAAACTTAGACAGCAAATTAAATTATTGTTTCACTGATTTGATAAACAAATTAAATTATTGTTTCAACAATCCTGATAAACAAAAAGTCTCATTATAGATGTTATTGTTGACTCTTCAATAAATGAATATATTGTTTCTATTGAGCAGAGGGAATACATTTGTTTGTTTTTTCAGAATAAAAAGAACTTGTAGAATTATGAAACCTAGCCAGCAAGCAGATCCAGCAGGATTAGTAGTGTATGCTTACTGCCAAACAGAATGCTTGAGCTGGGCTGACTTGGAGGAGTGGCTGAAATGTAAGAAAACCACTGATTGTCTACTGTTCATAAGCCAATCACAATCTGGTTCTAGTTCATCCATTCCCCAATTCAGCCCATCGCAAGCTTTCTGTCGCCACTACAGACCCTACCAATCCAAAAAAAAAGATTTGGATCAGTGTACAGGCTATTCAGATGAAAGCCTCCTTAATGCAACTTGTGATACAGTCATACCTGTTATAACGGTCACCTCTATACAGCGGCCACCTGTCTATAGTGGTCACTTTTGCAATGTCTAAAATAGTATTTTCTATTGAATCGAATCTGTATATAAGGCCACCTGTCTAGTGGTCAATTTATCTACCTCTTGTAGCTGGCCGTTATATACAGGTTTCACTGTATGATAATTATGAAATAAGCACCTACCTTATCCTTTTCATCTTCACTATCTGAACTATCACTACTAACAGTATATTGTTCAATCGTTTCACCACGTAAAATCTTTATGATAGTTGTGTGAATTGATAGTCCAAATTTTTCATTTCCAGCCTCATTTAAATGTACATGATCGCCGTAAAATAAATCTTCATTTAATTTTTTATCTTCTACAATCCAATTATCTTCCGGTTTAATAAACGATATATTTCTTAATTTCATACTATTAACCAACTGAATCATTTTTTTATTGATCCGATGTATTTTGAGACGTCTAGGGTTATCTTCTAGTTCCCGTGGCAATAGTCCAACAATGATAACTTTAGCATTTGGTTTGGCTTCTTGTAAACAGTGGACAATGCACTCTAGTCCATTGGCTATATCTTTAGCTGAGTCCGTATCAGTATTTTCTGTTCCTGCTTGAACAACAACAAGCTGTAGGTTCAGTGGTATCTCGCCATTCTCAAGACGCCATAAGACATGCTGGGTTCGATCACCACCAACACCAAAGTTAAGAACATGATAAGGATCAAAATATTTCATCCAAACACGGTTGTACCTTGACAGACCACTAATCATTGAATCACCCATAAACATCATTCCAGAGGTTGCTGTACGTGCAATTTCAACAAATCTGTTATGTTCTTCGTGCCATCCTGCCTTGCCTATCCTTTCCTGAGGTGATGTTGGAACACTTTTCATGTAACCAGCTAAATGTTTCCTGACCGATGTTGGTGTGGCCATGTGCAATCCTCTAGCAATACTCATTGGATCTGTTTCATCCTAAAAATAAAATGACATATCCATAAAATTTCATGCCAATACATATAGGACAGTCTTGAGGCTGATGCACAGCGCCTAAACCATCATTGGCTCTTTTTCAGTAAACAAATAACAAAGAATTGGTATATAGCATGACACTTTATTATGAGTGCAACTAATATTTGACAACATTTACAAATATACGTCACCAATAGTGATGGTAACCGACGTCCAAATTACAATTCGAATATTCGGTATCGCTTAATTAAAACTATTTGAATATTAATCGAATACTCTATTGTTTAAGAAAACAATATGGATTATTGTTCGCAAACAATGGAAATATGGAATCAGCCTCGCACGCAAGTTATTAGCAGACAAATCTCATATTGAATTTTCTTGGTCGCCATTTTGTTTTGGCCGAAGAAAAAAGGTTTAATTAAAGGAACACAGTATTCTTTTCTTTGTTAAAATCATTTTGTTTTGTCTTTTTAATACTATTTATTATAACTTTTCACTATTCGAAACACGGTCGAATAGTTGAAACAATGATTTGAATAGTTAGCTTTTGAAAACTATTTGAATATATTCAATCAAGGTCTTCTCAAGAATGAAGCTCAGAAGGTTTGATGTGTATATTTCTGATTGAAACAACAGAGCCTATTGGCTTGTATAAGAGTATATACCAATTTTTAGCATCAGGTTGTATTAGGCAAACTTCATCCATTACCCTGTATGATAACGCCAGACCTCTGCAAGCATGCCAATGGAATTTATCAGGAGAAGCCATCCCACTTAATCAAGTAAATAAGAAAAGCTTGACAACCAGCAACTTTGTCCAGGTGTGATTGCATGTTTCAATTGGTGTAACATAGATCATTAACCCTTACGAATTGGTACTCTCTCACTATAACAAAATCCCATCATGTAATCCGGGTCGCATCTGATTGGTCAAAATTTGCGATTTAAGAAATACAAGACAAATAATTTTAGCAAAAAGTTTCTCTAGCCTAGGTGTTGTGACTCCAAGCCTCATAGAACAAAACACCAGGTAGAAGCCTGCATAGCAGTTCTTTTTTGATCGCAATGTATGTAAAACAACACATGATTTTCCGCTGATGAACATCCACTGAATTGTGGATAGAATTTTTGAAATTATAAATTACTTTGTCTTATCATTCAGTGCTTGAACAATGCACCAAATTTAATTTATTTAGGTTTTATTTTCGCTGGGCAGAATATCACATGTTGATTCTCAAACTCTATGATAGGGTAGCCTAATGAATTAGAAGCTCTCTCTTTTCCCTGAAGTAAAACCATATCACATACTTCATCATCTTTAGCTTTACTGAGGGACTGTGCCTTTGCTATTGCCAATTTGGCTGCTCTCAATTGTCCACCATCTTTATCTCCGTTAGCCTCAGAACCAGCATCCACATTATGTAAATTAGCCTTGATACGTTCTTGATCAAACTATACATTACAGAAACAAATAAACAACTGTTAAAAACGATATCAAATTGATAACAAAACACAAACACATGATATGCAAATTAAAATGACAGCCTGAATAACATAGAAAAGGATGAAAATTCTCATACCATTTTATAATTAATCGCGTCATCATACTTACGTCCCACTCAAAAATGGATTAACTAAAAATCAGAAGACATGACAAGCAAACGTAGGTTAATCATCCACAGTTAACATAACTAACAAAAACAACAAAATGTTATGGTTTATTTAATAGAAATACAACGCAAATTATACAACGAAAAATCCATCAGGGAACAAATCTATTACTTTTAGTATGATTTATCACAAAGAGGAAGTCATGTATATCAACATCTTTATGCTTTTTGAACGGAAAATACGGAAGAAAATAGGGCCCAATAAAATATTTTTGCTTCTGGGATTCAATTAATTGTTTCCAAAGTTTTCTGAGTAATTACATCAACTAAACTTTATCACAGCTTTTATACAGGTGTCATTCTCATAAGAATTCATGATAAAACTGTATCTTTTTACATATCTTCCATAGCAAAGAAAGTAAATTAGTTTTCTTCTGATTATAAAAAATTGAATACAATTATTTCCTACCTTTTCTTCTGAATTTGGGCTAGCCTTCCCGGGACTGAGAGTCCCAGAATCCCTCATTTTATCGAACCCAGGCAGATATAACTAACAGGGTCCAACAAAAGTAGGGATCTTGGAACCATAGATTTCCATAAGGCTCAAGCAAATACAGAAGAAAGTTCATATCTTTAATGATTTATTGGTCAAACATCAACAAAAACTTTAGAAGAAAAATATTGAAATATCATAGGATTACAGAAGGCTAAACTTTTTGTTCAACGCTGTATATAAGTTAGCGTATCTGTGTTTTGATATTTAACTATTAGTTATATATTATCAATGGACAGAATTACAACAAGTACCTTTCGTTGCCGTATTTCTTCTTTCTTTTTCTCCAAAAACGCAGTTGGAATACCGCCAATATTTTCTTGCGCGCTTGATAATAATTCCCATAGATCTGCCATGAATAGACGTGCATTTTTTCCGTTGAGGAATCCTGTGATTTGAATTTGCATGCCTTTTGGTTCAGGGTTCTGAAAAAATAAAAGACAATCAATCAAGATGACTAATTGATTGATTGAAATGAGTGGAATAATCCAAAATAAGATGAATTTGCTAATGATACAGGGTTCGATAAAATGGGGGGGGTTCTGGTACTGCTTGTCCAAGAAGGCTAGCATAAATTCAGAAGTAAGGGGAAGAAATAGTTGTATTCAAGTTTTTATAATACAAAGAAGAATTATTTGCGTTCTTTTCTTTGGAAAATACGTAAAAAGTCACAGTTGCTGTCGTAATAAAGAGCTGTAAAAATGTTAACACCAAAAATTAGAATCCCGGAAGGAAAAATATTTTATCAGACCATAACATACATACCTTGGTTTCTAGCAATTCGAATATGTATTCATTCAATACATCATCTTCTGTTCCAAGTAGCTCGCACGTGCGTTTTTGTATCCAAGGTTTTATAGTATCAAGATTAACTTTTTCCATATCAACCTATCACATAATTAGACAATTTCAAAAATAGTCTGAAATCAAGGATATCTAGATATTTGTAATGGGTATCAATGAGAATAAGGTAATTAACTACAACCAACAAAGGGGGAAATAGTCTGAAGTTCTGTAATTCTAATAAGTCAGTATAATAAACAAAACTCAATCATAATCATCTTTTGGGTTGTACTTTTCTTGAGCTAAGGCGAAACTGTTTTTTTCGTAGCCCAACACACACAACAACTCAGTGGCCAAAATCAGTGTGCGTTGGCAAAATAAAATGAGACGTAGCCAAATGACTTTTTTATTTTTGGCCAAAACTCACCGATTCACGACAACTCAACTTTGGGGTGGCCAAATAACTTTTTATTTTCGCAAACATCAACATACAGTCAATATCGCATAATACGTTATCGTACAATACGTTTTATTGCGTAATACGTTAAATTATTTTTGTCCTGGCCGAAATGCGGTCAACGTCAACTAGTTATTATTGAATAATACGTTATCATGTGGTTCATTTTATCGCACAATAGGTTCCAGATAGTTGATCCCAAGAGGATTTTTTATCACTTAGTAC
Organism: Haliclystus octoradiatus; assembly: GCA_916610825.1. Lineage (NCBI taxonomy): Eukaryota > Metazoa > Cnidaria > Staurozoa > Stauromedusae > Haliclystidae > Haliclystus > Haliclystus octoradiatus. Next base: position 6,154,299 of record OU744451.1, read on the forward strand.
GTATTTATTGTAAGATAATTCTTTGTTTGGCTGAGGTGTCTACAATTAAATCTGTGAAAGCGTTAGAATCTACGGAAATCGCTTTTCTTTTGGAAATGAACACAACTTTGTTTATATCTCTTTCTGTAAACACCAGCCTATCAAATTTATATGAATAGTGAGTGATTGTTGTGATTTTGTTTGGCTAGAATTATTCATAAGATATTCAAATGTTTACATCGCAAGAATCGTAGTTTTTACGTGTGATGTCTGATTTTGAATTTCATTTTATTAATCAAAAAATTAATGGTGATCAGCGAGGTGATTTTAACTTTGAAAGATAAACTTGAGACATAAATAAAAAGGGTGTTTATCATTTATTCATTTATATTGTAATTGTAACAGATATATGCTATTGTTATTTGATTTGAACTAGTTTTTGAGAAATAAGATATATGAACAGCGATGTTTAATTTATATTTCTTTATAAAAACATGCGCTGATGATAAGTCTACGGCCCTATTGTGCAATTTTCGCGACCATTTTTTTTGTTTACTCTCTATTGTTTTTCTTTCCATTGTTCTTTCAAAATCGCATATTACGTTAATCGTGTAATGTGTTATTTTCTCCGTGGTCCCAACGATAACGTATTATGCGATATTGACTGTATTGAAGCACTATTTTAGTTGACAAAATGTCATTTTCAAAGCTGAATCAAAGCTGTGTTGGCCAAAGCGGTCGAATCACTTTTTTGATTTTGCCAACAACTTTGAAAAAGGTTGCGAACAATAGATTGTTGGTTTATGTTGGCCAAATTTTTGATCATCTTCAAACTGCTTTTTTTTGCAATCAAACACACGCCAACTCAACCTGATTCAGCCCAACTCAATTTTGGGATGGCAAAATGGCTTTTATTTTGGCCAACATTCACAAACATCAGGGTTATCGTGTGTTGGGCTACAAAAAAAAAGTCTATTAACAAATTAGAACTAATACATACCTTCTTCTCCAGCACGGTTTCAAATTTCATTGATTTCAGAAGCTTTTTATTTTTGTCTGAGAATCTACTATCTTGGTCAGCACTGGTACCCTGCAATGAAAATAGAAACAGTAGTTACGTAACATGAATAACACATTTCAGTTTGGTGTATAGACAGTTTTATCAAGTAAAAAGTACTGCAAGCTTACCACCCTCATGTTGACTGTTGATCAGTTCAAAAATAAACTAGCAATCTGAATGAAAAAAATATATAAATCATAAAAAATCAAGATTTAAGATTCAATAAGTTGAAAGTAGTATTGATATTGTTAGCAGCATCGTGCAGGGTCCAACAAACTATTTTCCTTTCCAGGATTTATATTCAAAAATTTTCAACACTAGAATCTCCAAAATAACATGTTCAAGATGGATTCTGACGGGGAAAGATTTTCGCTGTACAAAACACAACTGTGACATTTAAGAATAGAAAAAAAGTTCAATCCATATTCGTTCTATCCCATATTCGTTCTATCCCCAAAGACGATATAGACACTTTAAATACTAATGCTTTTACTATGAATAAATATGACGTAGACCGGACAGAACTTTGTCACAACGGCGTTGTTTGCAAGGATGAAACGTTATTAAAAGGACTGCGGCGCCATCAAAGCTTGAAATTTTTGACTGGTGCAAGGGCTCTTTTTGCACCAGCCTGAATCTGTCCCTGTTGTATCCTTATTACTGGAAGTAGGCCTACCTCTATGTAAAGTGTGGACTTTGTGTCGGAAATTAAGCGGATTTTCATTATATTTCAACAGGGCTAAGTACTAGCTTCTAAATGTTGGTGAGGGAAATGATAAAGCCAGGATCTGACAAAAGTGGGGATCCTGGGATCCTAGATCTCGGAAGGCTAGAGCAAATTCAGAAGAAAATCAATAAATTTTTGATTTATAGGCCAAACCTCAACAAAAAATTCAGAAGAAAACGTACAATGTTGTGCAAGATTCCGGAAGGCTAAACTTTTTGTCGGACACTTGATAAAGCCTCATTTCACTCACTGTAGGCATACTGTTTTTGTTATTTTTTTCCTCCGGCTGGATTTACTTGAAAATATATAGAAAATTGTAAGAACAACACAAAATGTGCGGCCAGAACAGGTCTAAAGCTATATAGGAATTTGTTCTACAGCTAATATCTAATTATTTTTTTTAATTAATTAATTACATTTCATAATTTTTATCCGTTTTTTACAACAAAATGACATAATTTTCATGATTATTTAGATTCTATATCTAAAATTTGCCTACATATGTGATCCACCTGCTCAAAATTACACCAGAATTCAGCTTTCAGCCGCACATTTTCGGAGAAAAGTTACGACCTTGGCCGCGCACAATGCATTCTTTCCAATCTGGGGCACACCCGAGATTCAATGATATTTAGTTTTTTACGGTCAAACGTAACAAAGTATCAGCTGTTGCGCATCCAAGATCTCGGAAAAAACTGCCCTTCTCTGCAGACTGGGTCGCATGCAGCAAACTCTACAGTCTGGTCTAAGTATTCCTTTGTAGGCCAATTATCAGAGCATCAATTCTTCCAGGATAACAACAACACGAAAAGTACAACGGCTACTACTTATCATTTTCAATTTGAAATCTTCAACAGTAACTGTAACTAATTACTTTTGAACAAAATTGAATTACTAACTAGAAATAGATGATAATTTTAGATACTCATCAATCTGATCTAGCCAGACACGCAGCCTCTTTTCAATTTCGAGAAATACTGTTCAGATTGAGCACATTTGTTCTCCAATAAAATGATATCATTAACCATAGAATTAACATTAAAATAACAAGTTTATTTTTAACTAACAACTGAATCTAGATTATACATATTATAACCCAGAATAGTAGCTACCTTTTGACAATTTGTTTGATGTTCACAACGAAACCACCATTTTATTCCTCGTGTAATCTTCATTCGCGCTTCGAATAAATAAATTGTTTGATACCCATAATGCAATGAAATTACGAAAGAGGCTTCTATGAAATGGTACATGTAAACATGAAAATTTTCAAATTCAAATTAGACCACTGTGAACACAGACGTTTTCTGATTGAAATTACTTGAGTTCTATTGAAGTGTTGAATTATAGGGCAACCAGCTCAACTTATTTAGAGATACCATGGTATTTATGGAGTGATGTAATGTGCAATGAAGGCTAAACTATGCCTCCTAAAAAGAATAAAAAGAAAGGTAAGGGGACAGCTAGGAAATCCCCTTTTAGTAAAGGTGCTGGAAGTCCAATGCAAGATGAAATCACATTCAAAGAAGCAGTGTTACAATACAGGTAATTTTATGATAGCAACATTCAATTTCTAGTTCTTTATAGCCCAAAATGGTGGGAGCCCAGACCCTAAGATATGTACAGGACAGCTTTGACTTTGAATTTTGAAAATCTGATAAACGGTAAAAAAAACCACTGAAACTGATAACATACATAACCTAAATGCCCATAACATCTTTCATATATTAACATTTCCATCTATTCCATCATATTTTTCATTTATTAAATCGTTTGAAACAATTAAAAGTAACTAAATAAATCATATATGTATTTTAGTAAAATTATATGTAACTCAACTCTATGTAAATATCGATTTTTATGTAGGCCTATAGACCAAATAGTACTCATCTACCCTGAATTGGATGAAATATATCAATGAACTACTGAAAATATACTGAATTATCTGAAAAAGCTCCTTAATTAGGCTCTGATCAGTAGCTTCCAAAATTTTATGTGCGTTTCAGTATTTCTTCAGTAGAAGAACAAGAAGAATCTAGATTAAAGTATCTGGTGAGTTTCAGAATGATTTCAGTATCCAATACCATATCAGTATGTTTTCAGTAGGTTTTCAGTAGCGATTCAATAAATCCAAAATCCATAATGGTGTTAGCCCTATGTCAAGTGATCCACAACGTCGTCTAAGATGTATTAGACAGTAGTTGGTAATATGTGACGGCTTGTGTCAGAATCAACAATTAACAAAAATCCAATTTTTCAGTTTGGCTGCAAGAAGTGAGAAATTATTGAAAATTTAAATGTTTGTTAATAATTAAAATGAGACAGTGTCCCCTGACATGAAAAAAATTGAAGATTTGAAAATAATTAAAATTCTTAATAAGATAATCAAATAAAGCAATCAAAATTTCACTGAAATGTTGATTTTGATACAATCCGTCACATATTAGTAATGATCACATTCGATAACTTTTTTAAAAGACTACAAAAATTTTTGGATTAAAAAATTTGGATCAGATCAGATTGTTTTTTAATCTTGAAGTTTGGATCAGATCTGATTCAGATTTGAGATAGTTTGTACCCATGATCAATTTTTGGGAAATCCGATCCGACCTGCGCCTCTACTGTAGACAGTCTTATTTGAGCTGCATAAATCTGCTATGAATTATTCACTGTTTTCTGTCTATTTAGGTTACAGCTAAAACATGAGCAAATATCTGATTTGAAAAAAGATGTTGACGATCTTACAAAGCTGTACAATGAGCAAAAACAAAGAGTATGTACTTGTGTGGGCGGTTGGCCTGTATTATTCATTATTTGGCAACTGAAACTCCCTAAGGAAGAGGCCATCTAATTACTGAGATTCAAAATATTCATGAAAAGTTCATGAACTCATGATTTTTTTTATTAGAGGTGTAATGCTAATAAAGGCATGCCGATATTTATTTTGCAATATGTGTATCTTCTGCAAAAAAGAATGTTTTTTATTCAGGAGGGTTTATGGAAATCCAAGAACCAGTTCATGGATTTGAAATCGTTAAGGTGTATATCTCATCTTTTTTATTAAAACGGATTTTTCTATTCGTACATGTTGTTATTGAGTTTTTACACAGCGCCACTCTTTCTTCGTCAAAATTGACCTCAAACATGGCATTTTGGAGATTCTCGTGTCCCACTCAGATTTGAAACCAAAAAGGAACAATTTTTTTTAACAACAGAGTTTGACCGTGATTTTTGCCAACATTCTACAATTTAGTTGCTACTCGCAAAAAAGATGTCGAAATCGTTTTACTTTTTTACATCAAAAATTTAAATGTTCATCCCGATCCTGCTAGCTGCTTTTCTTATATAGTATAACATATTCCAAGAAGAGTTCTATACCTTCAAAGTTGTAACTTTTTGTTTTCTGACTTTTTAGCACTTACTTATCACATCATCAGGATTATCGTGTTGCTAGGCAACGCTGCTGGAACCCTAAGATTTTTTGTCTCAAAATTTATCCTAACACTATTTCTGTCATATTAATCCTCAGTTCCAGTATCTTTGCGTAGTGACACAATAATCCTGATGATGTGATAAGTACCATAAGTACTAAAATGTATTAAAATGAAAAGTTACAGCTTTGTAGGTATAAAGCTCTTCTTGGAAATTGGAATATGTTGTAGGCCTACTATAAGAAAATTAGCTAGCAGGATCTCGATGAACAGTTAAATTTTCAATGAAAAATACGTAAAACGATTCCAACATTTTTTTTGTGTGTAGCAATTGAAACGTAGACTGTTGGATAAAAATCACGGTCAAACTCTCTTGTGGAAAATAGTATAGTTCCATTTCTGGTTTCAAAAAGCGGGACACAAGAATCTCCAAAATGCCATGTTTGAGGTCAATTTTGACGGAGAAAGAGTGGCGTTGTGTAAAAACTCAACAACAACATATATGAATCTAAAAAAGTTCTATCCAAATCCGTTTTAATAAAAAAGGCGAGATATACACTTTGAAACTTTTATTATCACTTCAATACCTCAATATCTTTTCATGATTAGAACGAGGCTTTGAATTCAAAGAAAGAAAATATGCTAAATCAAGTAGCCTCAAAAGTGAACATACTTGAGAGTGAGAAAAACAAAGTAGAAGCATTCGACTTCGAAGTAGTTGAAAAAGCTCTTTTGGAAACGTTCTACTTCACCAAAGCTGAAGATAGTGCTTTACAAGGTACACTATGTTATAATAATGATAATAATAATAATAATAATAATAATAATAATAATAATAATAATAATAATAATAATAATAATAATAATAATAATAATAATAATAATAATAATAATAATAATAATAATAATAATAATAATAATAATAATAATAATAATAATAATAATAATAATAATAATAATAATAATAATAATAATGATAATAATAATAATAATAATAATAATAATAATAATAATAATAATAATAATAATAATAATAATAATAATAATAATAATAATAATAATAATAATAATAATAATAATAATAATAATAATAATAATAATAATAATAATAATAATAATAATAATAATAATAATAATAATAATAATAATAATAATAATAATAATAATAATAATAATAATAATAATATTACATATACATATTACAGTCAATCAATGACTAATAGTCACCCCGTAAGCACAAGTGTTTGTTTATTGGAGGACATTAACAAATTTCTGCATGATTAAATTAAGTGGGTCCACGTTTCCCGTGTGAATAAGAGTTCATGAGTCTATCAACATAGAGTTGCTCAAGAAATGTTCATTAGTTCTGTTCTTGGAGAACTAATAACCTTTTTGGTCTGAATTAACTGGTTCAGGATAAGCTTGTCTGCTCATGAAATTTTGAGAAACTGTTTTTGAAGTGTTCATGGAACTTAATCAGTTTCACGCTCATGAATTTCGCGATAAGCTCTTTTGTTGAACCGTTCTTGGAGCCTTCATGAAAACTTAGACAGTTTCACGCTCATGAACTTTCACGATAATCTCTTCAGCCCATGAAATGTTGTTGAACCGTTCTTGGAGCCTTCATGAAAACTTAGACAGTTTCACGCTCATGAACTTTCACAATAAGCTCTTCAGCCCATGAAATGTAGTGGAACCGTTCTCGGAGCCTTCATGTAAACTTAGACAGTTTCACACTCATGAACTTTCACGATAAGCTCTTCAGCCCATGAAATGTTGTTGAACCGTTCTTGGAGCCTTCATGAAAACTTAGACAGTTTCACGCTCATGAACTTCCACGATAAGCTCTTCAGCCCATGAAATGTTGTTGAACCGTTCTTGGAGCCTTCATGAAAACTTAGACAGTTTCACGCTCATGAACTTTCACAATAAGCTCTTCAGCCCATGAAATGTTGTTGAACCGTTCGGAGCCTTCATGAAAACTTAGACAGTTTCACGCTCATGAACTTTCACGATAATCTGTTCAGCCCATGAAATGTTGTTGAAGCGTTCTTGAAGCCTTCATGAAAACGTAGACAGTTTCACGCTCATGAACTTTTACGATAAGCTCTTCAGTCCATAAAATGTAGTGGAACCGTTCTCGGAGCCTTCATGAAAACTTAGACAGTTTCACGCTCATGAACTTTCATGATAAGATCTTCAGCCCATGAAATATTGTTGAACCGTTCGGAGCCTTCATGAAAACTTAGACAGTTTCACGCTCATGAACTTTCACGATAATCTCTTCAGCCCATGAAATGTTGTTGAAGCGTTCTTGGAGCCTTCATGAAAACTTAGACTGTTTCAAGCTCATGAACTTTCACGATAAGCTCTTCAGCCCATGAAATGTTGTTGAACCGTTCTTGGAGCCTTCATGAAAACTTAGACAGTTTCATGCTCATGAACTTTCACGATAAGCTCTTCAGCCCATGAAATGTTGTTGAACCGTTCTCGTAGCCTTCATGATAACTTAGACAGTTTCACGCTCATGAACTTTCACGATAAGCTCTTCAGCCCATGAAATATTGTTGAACCGTTCGGAGCCTTCATGAAAACTTAGACAGTTTCACGCTCATGAACTTTCACGATAATCTCTTCAGCCCATGAAATGTAGTGGAACCGTTCTCGGAGCCTTCATGTAAACTTAGACAGTTTCACACTCATGAACTTTCACGATAAGCTCTTCAGCCCATGAAATTTTGTTGAACCGTTCTTGGAGCCTTCATGAAAACTTAGACAGTTTCACGCTCATGAACTTCCACGATAAGCTCTTCAGCCCATGAAATGTTGTTGAACCGTTCTTGGAGCCTTCATGAAAACTTAGACAGTTTCACGCTCATGAACTTTCACAATAAGCTCTTCAGCCCATGAAATGTTGTTGAACCGTTCGGAGCCTTCATGAAAACTTAGACAGTTTCACGCTCATGAACTTTCACGATAATCTGTTCAGCCCATGAAATGTTGTTGAAGCGTTCTTGAAGCCTTCATGAAAACGTAGACAGTTTCACGCTCATGAACTTTTACGATAAGCTCTTCAGTCCATAAAATGTAGTGGAACCGTTCTCGGAGCCTTCATGAAAACTTAGACAGTTTCACGCTCATGAACTTTCATGATAAGATCTTCAGCCCATGAAATATTGTTGAACCGTTCGGAGCCTTCATGAAAACTTAGACAGTTTCACGCTCATGAACTTTCACGATAATCTCTTCAGCCCATGAAATGTTGTTGAAGCGTTCTTGGAGCCTTCATGAAAACTTAGACTGTTTCAAGCTCATGAACTTTCACGATAAGCTCTTCAGCCCATGAAATGTTGTTGAACCGTTCTTGGAGCCTTCATGAAAACTTAGACAGTTTCATGCTCATGAACTTTCACGATAAGCTCTTCAGCCCATGAAATGTTGTTGAACCGTTCTCGTAGCCTTCATGATAACTTAGACAGTTTCACGCTCATGAACTTTCACGATAAGCTCTTCAGCCCATGAAATATTGTTGAACCGTTCGGAGCCTTCATGAAAACTTAGACAGTTTCACGCTCATGAACTTTCACGATAATCTCTTCAGCCCATGAAATGTTGTTGAAGCGTTCTTGAAGCCTTCATGAAAACGTAGACAGTTTCACGCTCATGAACTTTCACGATAAGCTCTTCAGCCCATAAAATGTAGTGAAACCGTTCTCGGAGCCTTCATGAAAACTTAGACAGTTTCACGCTCATGAACTTTCACGATAAGCTCTTCAGCCCATGAAATGTTGTTGAACCGTTCTTGGAGCCTTCATGAAAACTTAGACAGTTTCACGCTCATGAACTTCCACGATAAGCTCTTCAGCCCATGAAATGTTGTTGAACCGTTATTGTGAAAGTTCATGAGCGTGAAACTTAGACAGTTTCACGCTCATGAACTTTCACAATAAGCTCTTCAGCCCATGAAATGTTGTTGAACCGTTCGGAGCCTTCATGAAAACTTAGACAGTTTCACGCTCATGAACTTTCACGATAATCTTTTCAGCCCATGAAATGTTGTTGAACCGTTCTTGGAGCCTTCATGAAAACTTAGACAGTTTCACGCTCATGAACTTTCACGATAATCTCTTCAGCCCATGAAATGTTGTTGAACCGTTCTTGGAGCCTTCATGAAAACTTAGACAGTTTCACGCTCATGAACTTTCACGATAAGCTCTTCAGCCCATGAAATGTAGTGGAACCGTTCTCGGAGCCTTCATGAAAACTTAGACAGTTTCACACTCATGAACTTTCACGATAAGCTCTTCAGCCCATGAAATGTTGTTGAACCGTTCTTGGAGCCTTCATGAAAACTTAGACAGTTTCACGCTCATGAACTTCCACGATAAGCTCTTCAGCCCATGAAATGTTGTTGAACCGTTCTTGGAGCCTTCATGAAAACTTAGACAGTTTCACGCTCATGAACTTTCACAATAAGCTCTTCAGCCCATGAAATGTTGTTGAACCGTTCGGAGCCTTCATGAAAACTTAGACAGTTTCACGCTCATGAACTTTCACGATAATCTGTTCAGCCCATGAAATGTTGTTGAAGCGTTCTTGAAGCCTTCATGAAAACGTAGACAGTTTCACGCTCATGAACTTTTACGATAAGCTCTTCAGCCCATAAAATGTAGTGGAACCGTTCTCGGAGCCTTCATGAAAACTTAGACAGTTTCACGCTCATGAACTTTCACAATAAGATCTTCAGCCCATGAAATATTGTTGAACCGTTCTCGTAGCCTTCATGATAACTTAGACAGTTTCACGCTCATGAACTTTCACGATAAGCTCTTCAGCCCATGAAATATTGTTGAACCGTTCGGAGCCTTCATGAAAACTTAGACAGTTTCACGCTCATGAACTTTCACGATAATCTCTTCAGCCCATGAAATGTTGTTGAAGCGTTCTTGAAGCCTTCATGAAAACGTAGACAGTTTCACGCTCATGAACTTTCACGATAAGCTCTTCAGCCCATAAAATGTAGTGAAACCGTTCTCGGAGCCTTCATGAAAACTTAGACAGTTTCACGCTCATGAACTTTCACGATAAGCTCTTCAGCCCATGAAATGTTGTTGAACCGTTCTTGGAGCCTTCATGAAAACTTAGACAGTTTCACGCTCATGAACTTCCACGATAAGCTCTTCAGCCCATGAAATGTTGTTGAACCGTTATTGTGAAAGTTCATGAGCGTGAAACTTAGACAGTTTCACTCATGAACTTTCACAATAAGCTCTTCAGCCCATGAAATGTTGTTGAACTGTTCGGAGCCTTCATGAAAACTTAGACAGTTTCACGCTCATGAACTTTCACGATAATGTCTTCAGCCCATGAAATGTTGTTGAACCGTTCTTGGAGCCTTCATGAAAACTTAGACAGTTTCACGCTCATGAACTTTCACGATAATCTCTTCAGCCCACGAAATGTTGTTGAACCGTTCTTGGAGCCTTCATGAAAACTTAGACAGTTTCACGCTCATGAACTTTCACGATAAGCTCTTCAACCCATGAAATGTCGTGGAACCGTTCTCGGAGCCTTCATGAAAACTTAGACAGTTTCACACTCATGAACTTTCACGATAAGCTCTTCAGCCCATGAAATGTTGTTGAACCGTTCTTGGAGCCTTCATGAAAACTTAGACAGTTTCACGCTCATGAACTTCCACGATAAGCTCTTCAGCCCATGAAATGTTGTTGAACCGTTCTTGGAGCCTTCATGAAAACTTAGACAGTTTCACGCTCATGAACTTTCACAATAAGCTCTTCAGCCCATGAAATGTTGTTGAACCGTTCGGAGCCTTCATGAAAACTTAGACAGTTTCACGCTCATGAACTTTCACGATAATCTGTTCAGCCCATGAAATGTTGTTGAAGCGTTCTTGAAGCCTTCATGAAAACGTAGACAGTTTCACGCTCATGAACTTTTACGATAAGCTCTTCAGCCCATAAAATGTAGTGGAACCGTTCTCGGAGCCTTCATGAAAACTTAGACAGTTTCACGCTCATGAACTTTCACGATAAGATCTTCAGCCCATGAAATATTGTTGAACCGTTCGGAGCTTTCATGAAAACTTAGACAGTTTCACGCTCATGAACTTTCACGATAATCTCTTCAGCCCATGAAATGTTGTTGAAGCGTTTTTGGAGCCTTCATGAAAACGTAGACAGTTTCACGCTCATGAACTTTCACGATAAGCTCTTCAGCCCATGAAATATTGTTGAACCGTTCGGAGCCTTCATGAAAACTTAGACAGTTTCACGCTCATGAACTTTCACGATAATCTCTTCAGCCCATGAAATGTTGTTGAACCGTTCTTGGAGCCTTCATGAAAACTTAGACAGTTTCACGCTCATGAACTTTCACGATAAGCTCTTCAGCCCATAAAATGTAGTGGAACCGTTCTCGGAGCATTCATGAAAACTTGGACAGTTTCACGCTCATGAACTTTCACGATAATCTCTTCAGCCCATGAAATGTTGTTGAACCATTCTTGGAGCCTTCATGAAAACTTAGACAGTTTCACGCTCATGAACTTTCACGATAAGCTCTTCAGCCCATAAAATGTAGTGGAACCGTTCTTGGAGCCTTCATGAAAACTTAGACAGTTTCACGCTCATGAACTTTCACGATAATCTCTTCAGCCCATGAAATGTTGTTGAACCGTTCTTGGAGCCTTCATGAAAACTTAGACAGTTTCACGCTCATGAACTTTCACGATAAGCTCTTCAGCCCATGAAATGTTGTTGAACCGTTCTTGGAGCCTTCATGAAAACTTAGACAGTTTCACGCTCATGAACTTCCACGATAAGCTCTTCGGCCCATGAAATGTTGTTGAACCGTTCTTGGAGCCTTCATGAAAACTTAGACAGTTTCACGCTCATGAACTTTCACGATAATCTGTTCAGCCCATGAAATGTTGTTGAAGCGTTCTTGAAGCCTTCATGAAAACGTAGACAGTTTCACGCTCATGAACTTTTACGATAAGCTCTTCAGCCCATAAAATGTAGTGGAACTGTTCTCGGAGCCTTCATGAAAACTTAGACAGTTTCACGCTCATGAACTTTCACGATAAGATCTTCAGCCCATGAAATATTGTTGAACCGTTCGGAGCTTTCATGAAAACTTAGACAGTTTCACGCTCATGAACTTTCACGATAATCTCTTCAGCCCATGAAATGTTGTTGAAGCGTTTTTGGAGCCTTCATGAAAACGTAGACAGTTTCAAGCTCATGAACTTTCACGATAAGCTCTTCAGCCCATGAAATATTGTTGAACCGTTCGGAGCCTTCATGAAAACTTAGACAGTTTCACGCTCATGAACTTTCACGATAATCTCTTCAGCCCATGAAATGTTGTTGAAGCGTTCTTGGAGCCTTCATGAAAACGTAGACAGTTTCACGCTCATGAACTTTCACGATAAGCTCTTCAGCCCATAAAATGTAGTGGAACCGTTCTCGGAGCCTTCATGAAAACTTAGACAGTTTCACGCTCATGAACTTCCACGATAAGCTTTTCAGCCCATGAAATGTTGTTGAACCGTTCTTGGAGCCTTCATGAAAACTTAGACAGTTTCACGCTCATGAACTTTCACAATAAGCTCTTCAGCCCATGAAATGTTGTTGAACCGTTCTCGTAGCCTTCATGAAAACTTAGACAGTTTCACGCTCATGAACTTTCACGATAATCTCTTCAGCCCATGAAATGTTGTTGAACCATTCTTGGAGCCTTCATGAAAACTTAGACAGTTTCACGCTCATGAACTTTCACGATAAGCTCTTCAGCCCATAAAATGTAGTGGAACCGTTCTTGGAGCCTTCATGAAAACTTAGACAGTTTCACGCTCATGAACTTTCACGATAATCTCTTCAGCCCATGAAATGTTGTTGAACCGTTCTTGGAGCCTTCATGAAAACTTAGACAGTTTCACGCTCATGAACTTTCACGATAAGCTCTTCAGCCCATGAAATGTTGTTGAACCGTTCTTGGAGCCTTCATGAAAACTTAGACAGTTTCACGCTCATGAACTTCCACGATAAGCTCTTCGGCCCATGAAATGTTGTTGAACCGTTCTTGGAGCCTTCATGAAAACTTAGACAGTTTCACGCTCATGAACTTTCACGATAATCTGTTCAGCCCATGAAATGTTGTTGAAGCGTTCTTGAAGCCTTCATGAAAACGTAGACAGTTTCACGCTCATGAACTTTTACGATAAGCTCTTCAGCCCATAAAATGTAGTGGAACTGTTCTCGGAGCCTTCATGAAAACTTAGACAGTTTCACGCTCATGAACTTTCACGATAAGATCTTCAGCCCATGAAATATTGTTGAACCGTTCGGAGCTTTCATGAAAACTTAGACAGTTTCACGCTCATGAACTTTCACGATAATCTCTTCAGCCCATGAAATGTTGTTGAAGCGTTTTTGGAGCCTTCATGAAAACGTAGACAGTTTCAAGCTCATGAACTTTCACGATAAGCTCTTCAGCCCATGAAATATTGTTGAACCGTTCGGAGCCTTCATGAAAACTTAGACAGTTTCACGCTCATGAACTTTCACGATAATCTCTTCAGCCCATGAAATGTTGTTGAAGCGTTCTTGGAGCCTTCATGAAAACGTAGACAGTTTCACGCTCATGAACTTTCACGATAAGCTCTTCAGCCCATAAAATGTAGTGGAACCGTTCTCGGAGCCTTCATGAAAACTTGGACAGTTTCACGCTCATGAACTTTCACGATAATCTCTTCAGCCCATGAAATGTTGTTGAACCGTTCTTGGAGCCTTCATGAAAACTTAGACAGTTTCACGCTCATGAACTTTCACGATAAGCTCTTCAGCCCATAAAATGTAGTGGAACCGTTCTCGGAGCCTTCATGAAAACTTAGACAGTTTCACGCTCATGAACTTTCACGATAATCTCTTCAGCCCATGAAATGTTGTTGAACCGTTCTTGGAGCCTTCATGAAAACTTAGACAGTTTCACGCTCATGAACTTTCACGATAAGCTCTTCAGCCCATGAAATGTTGTTGAACCGTTCTTGGAGCCTTCATGAAAACTTAGACAGTTTCACGCTCATGAACTTCCACGATAAGCTTTTCAGCCCATGAAATGTTGTTGAACCGTTCTTGGAGCCTTCATGAAAACTTAGACAGTTTCACGCTCATGAACTTTCACAATAAGCTCTTCAGCCCATGAAATGTTGTTGAACCGTTCTCGTAGCCTTCATGAAAACTTAGACAGTTTCACGCTCATGAACTTTCACCATTCCGAAAGTACTTATAAGGAATAAGACTAAAGTAGTATAAGAGTAGTACGAGTCAGTAAATACAATAATGTTATAGTATGTGTAATACTATTCAACAGTAACAAAGTAAGCAAGTAACGCTATTAGACATGTGCGTGTAGTCTAGCACGAGGGCGTGTATGAATAACTTATATGAAAGAGAGGCAACATGTAAATGAGACGGTAATCCCACAATTCCCCCCTCGCGGAAGTACTTATGTAAGTAAGTAAGTAAATGAGTATAAACTTTAGTAATAGTAATAGTTAATTAAAAGTAAACTTAAAAGGTAAAATTAAGGTAAAATGTAACATCTATGTTGTCTATAATATTAAGTAATTATTGGTATCCATAATAACTTGGAAAACTTCTTTCTCTACGAGAGTAATTCTTAGGCTCCTGAATAGTGACATGTCGATCTTCATTTGACGTTGTAGTAATATTGTCTGTAACAGACTCAGTAGTAATAGTAGTAATTAGTCGAAGATGACGGCGGTTTCTTGCAAGTACACGACCAGAAGGTAATTTAATAAGATAGCGACGGTAAGGTAATGTCGTAGTAATAATACCAACTCTATCCCACAGCTTCGTGGAAGTGTCTTGGATTCTTACATAATTTCCAATTGATAACGGAGCCAAGTTACGTGCATCTTCGTTATAATTATCAACTTGCTTGTGTTTGATAGAAGCTGCAACTTCATCAGCTTGTTGTAGTGAATTGAACCATTTGGAATCAAATGCTGCATGATGTACAGGCAAACGAGTTCTCATAGGTGTACCAAATAGACGTTGAGCAGGCGAGAGACCATCAGCTTTAGGTGTGTTGCGCCATTCAAGAATTGCTTCATTAAGTTGATCATTATTCAATGCTCCATTTGCAGTAGTTAATTTTTTTACAATATTCTTCATTGCTTTGACGGCTGCCTCAGCATGTCCATTGCTTTGTGGATTGTGCGGAGAAGAAGGATCATGAGCCACACCCCAATGGTTGCAGAATTCATCGAATTCATTAGAAGAATATTGTGGGCCACCATCGCTTTTAAGACGAACAGGTGTACCATAATCGCGGTAAAACTCTATCAGTGTATGCTTCACTGTTGTAGAAGTAGGAGCACTGTTGTATTGTTTTAGACAAGGCCAACCAGAGTATTGATCTGCATAGACTAAGTAATGTCTGCTGCCACATGGAAATAAATCAGTAGAACATTGTTCAAATGGCCTAATAGGTTTATGTTCAGCTGGATACATAGTTTCTTTCTGTAGACTGTCTGAATGAATATTGCAGGCATCACAAGCAGAAACAGTATTTTCGACATCTGAATAAATACCAGGCCAATAGTACAGCTGACGAGCTCGACGTTTTGTACGCTCGATGCCTTGATGTGAAGAGTGCAACTGTTGAAGAATTTGTCGGCGTTTATTACAAGGTATCAGTAAACGATGACCATTATATAAAATAAAACCATCGACAATTGACATAGTGTCAAACACTCCTTTATATTGGCGTAAATTAGTAGGTAAATAAGCAGGAGCAATGTCATTTTCTATTGCATTAATAAGAGCACAGTATTCTGTGTCTGTAGTAGCAGTATCAAGCAAATCTTTCAACAACGGATCCAGAACTTGTGGATTAGCAGGTAGATCGACAGCAGTAGCATGACAGATAATGATTGAATTAACACGTATGTAATTGATATCAGCCATCTCATGGTCGCTGTCATCGGGTTGTTGAACTGGTGCACGAGATAAAGCATCAGCCAGATTGTGGGAAACACCAGATTGCCACTCTGTGTGAAAACGATATTGCAGTAAACTTGATTTCAAACGCTGAAGTTGTTGGTTTTCAACAGCGTCAAGTGTGTAACTGTTCAAGATGGTAACTAAAGATTTGTGATCAGTGATCACAGTAAAGTTAATTCCAAATAAGTATAGACGGCATTTGCGAACTGCCCAAGAAATCGCCAAAAGTTCTAATTCAACAGTAGCGTATCTGGACTCTGCTGAGGTAAGAAAGCGACTACCACATTGTACTAAACGCCAATGATTATTGTGTAATTGTAGTAATGCAAAACCTAAACCTTTGAGACGAGAAGCATCAGTGTATAGTTTAGTAGGGAGAGTAGAATCAAAGTGAGCTAAAATTGGCGGTTTGCAGAGATTGATTTTAACATTGTCAAATGCTAATTCACGCGATTCAGTCCAATTAAATTCGTTTTTTGCACTTAGTAAAGGCTGTAATGGACTAGCTGCATTAGATAGGTTAGGGCAAAAGTCCATAAATTGGTTCATTAAACCGAAAAATGAACGCAATTCTGTAATGTTTGTAGTAGAAGGAAAATCTCTAATGGCAGTTAGTTTCAATTTATCTGCAGCGACACCATCTTTGCTAACTTTATATCCAACGTTATCGACTTCTGATTTAGCGAATACAAATTTAGAGGGATTTAACGTAATACGGTTTCTACAACAACGTTCAAGAACATCACGTACACATTGTAAATGAGTGTTATAATCACCATCAAATACTAAAATGTCATCAACAACTTTGCATAAATTGTGAATGCCATCAAGAGCAATGTCACCACGTTGGCAATAAACATCACCTGTACTAATCAGACCCATCGGTGCGCGTAGAAATTTATAACGACCAAAAGGCGTAATGAAAGTAGTGAGGTTTTGGCTATCTTCATGTAAAGGAATCTGCCAATAACCACAAGTGGCATCGAATGTAGTAAAATAACAAGAAGAATTTGGTATTTCAGCAACAGCGTCTTTTGGAGTTTTAAACGGATGTGTAGGACGCTTTACATGTGCATTAAGTTTGGTAAAATCTATGCAAAGTCGTAATTTGTCATTTTTCTTTCTGACTACTACAAGCGGACTTGCCCAATCAGATGGATGATCAACTGGTGTAATAATTCCTTTGTGGACCATTTCATTCAATTGACTTTTAACGTCGTCACGCCAGGCGTAAGGAATTGAGCGTGCTGTGTAAAGGCAGAAAGGAGTTGCGTCTAGGTTGACGTGTATTTGCATCGGCTCACCTTCCATTGCCTGTAAATGCTCATGAGAGAAAAAACATCATCGTATTCAAGTAATAATTGTTTCTTCATATCATTAATAGTATTAGAGTTCTGAGAAGAAATGTTATTGACAGAACAGTTGTCGTGGGGTAAAGGGTAATCAGGGGAAAGTAAATTGAGGTCACGACAAGCATGCCAAGACAATATGAGATTGTCAACAGCAGGGCATACAAAGGCATTTACTTTATGGGGAATGTTATTGTAAATAATAGTAAGGACTATTGATCCATAACATTCAATATGATTATCATTGGCAGCAACTACTTCTAGACTTGTAGGTAACAATTGGTCCATCGTGATACCAGCCTGCGATAAAGACTCCCAAGAAATAATTGTTTCATCCGCACCTGTGTCTGGTAAGGTGACAATCGTGAAAGTAATAGTATCAAATGTGTAGTATTAATAGCCTTTATAGATATAGTATTAGTATTAGCCTTCTCCTTTTTTAATGACAAACAAACACTACGGAAATGTCCGACTTTTCTACAATGATCACATTTAGCGTTGACTGCTCTACAATCCTTCAAATCTTCATGTAGACTGCCTCCACAGCGATAACAAAGTTTCCGGCCATCATTTTGAGTGCTGTCTGTTTTGTCCTTTGTAGTATTAGAACGATTTGTAGAAGATGCTCGTGAGCTATTGCCACTTTTATTATGTTTGCGTGTATGACTGCGACTTCGACTTTTGACAGTATTTACAGTAGATGAAGTAGCCTTGGCCATAGCAACACTTTCTTGGTTTGCATGTTCTTCCGCCCGACATATGCGTAATATTTCTGTCAAGGCTGGACGGTGTAATGCTAGCAGTTTACGCCGTATCTCATCATCACATATCCCTGATATAACACGAGTAATGAGTGTTTTATCTTTACATGATTGTTTGTTGCAATGATTGCATGGGTCGGTTTGGTCATAAAGTTCCCTCAGACGTACAAAAAAGTCATTAAAGGTCTCACCAAACTTTTGACAGCATTTGTCAAATTTGACACAAAGTTCAGTCACATCAACTTGTTCATCAAAGTGACATTCCAGTTTATCCAAAATATTTTCAATTGACATATCATGCCAGGAAGCAAGATCCATAACGTATTCAATATGTTTCAGCATGTCCGTGCTGATACAGCCTTCTAAACGTATATGCTGTTCTGCTAATGGCCTTTTTGAAAATGAATTGACCATATAGTATTGAGTAAATTTCCGTCTCCAAAAACGGTAATCAATAAGGGTAAATTCCTTTGTCAGCTTCTCTGGTTGTTGAGAAGTATCAACACGTGATACATGTGACGTAATTGGTGTAGGAGTCGAAAGTTCATTGTCAGTGCTTGTTCCAGACAAAGGCGATAACGTCGATGTCGATTGAGCAGATGAATTAGTTTCTGTAGACATGGATTTAGCAAGATTTGAAATTAAACTTTCTAAAGCATCAAATCTACTTTCATTTCTCTTGGATTGAGCTTGTAGCTCACTGTCAATGTTTATGTGGATATTTTCCACAACCTCATGTACTGCCAGATCAATGGCGGCTTGATCAGCAGACATCTGTGCACGTCTTGAAGTGTTCGTCGTACGTAGCATGTAACAAGACAAATAATTAATTTATTGTGTAAATAAATCAATATCAACATACGTAGACATCATAAATGTAAAGGCAATCCACCAATATAAAACCAATCAAATAAGTAAATAAGTGAAAACGTAAGTTAAGTATAAAGTAAAGTAAAATTCGATGCGGAAGTTATTTCAAATCAAATCAAAACATCAAAATCCTATCAACTGCGCCATGTGCTATTCCGAAAGTACTTATAAGGAATAAGACTAAAGTAGTATAAGAGTAGTACGAGTCAGTAAATACAATAATGTGATAGTATGTGTAATACTATTCAACAGTAACAAAGTAAGCAAGTAACGCCATTAGACATGTGCATGTAGTCTAGCACGAGGGCGTGTATGAATAACTTATATGAAAGAGAGGCAATATGTAAATAAGACAGTAATCCCACAGAACCGTTCTCCGAGCCTTCATGAAAACTTAGACAGTTTCACGCTCATGAACTTTCACGATAAGCTCTTCAGCCCATGAAATGTTGTTTAACCGTTCTTGGAGCCTTCATGAAAACTTAGACAGTTTCACGCTCATGAACTTTCACGATAATCTCTTCAGCCCATGAAATGTTGTTGAACCGTTCTTGGAGCCTTCATGGAAACTTAGACAGTTTCACGCTCATGAACTTTCACGATAAGTTCTCCAGCCCATGAAATGTTGTTGACCGTTCTCGTAGCCTTCATGAAAACTTAGACAGTTTCACGCTCATGAACTTTCACGATAAGCTCTTCAGCCCATGAAATGTTGTTGACCGTTCTCGTAGCCTTCATGAAAACTTAGACAGTTTCACGCTCTTGAACTTTCACAATAAGCTCTTCAGCCCATGAAATGTAGTGGAACCGTTCTCGGAGCCTTCGTGAAAACTTAGACAGTTTCACGCTCATGAACTTTCACGATGAGCTCTTCAGCCCATGAAATGTTGTTGAACCGTTCTTGGAGCCTTCATGAAAACTTACGCAGTTTTATGTTCATGAACTTTCACGATAAGCTCTTCAGCCCATGAAATGTTGTTGAACCGTTCTTGGAGCCTTCATGGAAACTTAGACAGTTTCACGCTCATGAACTTTCACGATAATCTCTTCAGCCCATGAAATGTTGTTGAACCGTTCTCAGAGCCTTCATGAAAACTTAGACAGTTTCACGCTCATGAACTTTCACGATGAGCTCTTCAGCCCATGAAATGTTGTTGAACCGTTCTCGGAGCCTTCATTGAAACTTAGACAGCTTCACGCTCATGAACTTTCACGATGAGCTCTTCAGCCCATGAAATGTTGTTGAACCGTTCTCGGAGCCTTCATGAAAACTTAGACAGTTTCACGCTCATGAACTTTCACGATGAGCTCTTCAGCCCATGAAATGTTGTTGAACCGTTCTTGGAGCCTTCATGAAAACTTACGCAGTTTTATGTTCATGAACTTTCACGATAAGTTCTTCAGCCCATGAAATGTTGTTGAACCGTTCTCGGAGCCTTCATGGAAACTTAGACAGTTTCACGCTCATGAACTTTCACGATGAGCTCTTCAGCCCATGAAATGTTGTTGAACCGTTCTTGGAGCCTTCATGAAAACTTACACAGTTTTATGTTCATGAACTTTCACGATAAGTTCTTCAGCCCATGAAATGTTGTTGAACCGTTCTCGGAGCCTTCATGGAAATTTAGACAGTTTCACGCTCATGAACTTTCACGACGAGCTCTTCAGCCCATGAAATGTTGTTGAACCATTCTTGGAGCCTTCATGAAAACTTACACAGTTTTATGTTCATGAACTTTCACGATAAGCTCTTCAGCCCATAGAATGAGAATATTAATCAAAATAAGAAAAATAATAATGAAAAATCGCCTTCAACTAAATCATTGTTTTTGATATAAATGTAAAATAACTAAAACCATTGATTGGTCAAAGTTTTAAGATGATCTGATAAAACCTGGTTTGAATGAAATTGAGTAGGCCTTAGTGGCTTCACAAACATAAATTTGCTGTCCCAGAGAATGAACAAAATTAGCCATCGATATCTCTGTCATTTCTTATTGGGTTGGCTTCAAACTTTGACCAAGCAAGCAATTCCGCAATTTTTTTTTTATTTGTTCTACATTAGAATCAATCATCTATTCATCAATCAATCAATCATTTGAGTCCCATTAATTCTAGGAGATTGTTTCAATATATTGATGTATCCATTTGATTGACATGTTTTTCAATAATTATTACATTTAATGAGCTTTTGAAAGTTATTCTAGTTATTATTGGAATTCACACATTGTAACTGTGATATTATTTATTTTCAGAGGAGGAAGAAAAGATTGATTTGATTGAGAGTTTAATTGACAATCAAATTAAAGAAATCAGACAGCGATGTCAATACAGGGTATGTTATTATTCTAATATAAAGATACAATGAAACCTGTATATAACAGCCAGGTACGAGAGGTAGATGAATTGACCATTATAGACAGGTGGCCTTTATATACAGGTTGGATTCAATAGAAAATAGTATTTCAGACATACCAAGAGTGACCACTATAGACAGGTGGCCGCTATATAAAGGTGACCATTATAACAGTTTTGACTGTACTAAGAAGAGGCATAATTCTATTTGCTTTAGATATCACCTGACAATTAAAGTAAAACAGTACTCAAGTGTCAGTATTCTACAGAGCTGTTTATGATGGTTAATCAAGGAGTCAGAGTATCTGGCTCTTTAATTATTATTCGGTTATTTATACATTTTAATATTAAATCTGTTGTTTTATTCATTTTATTTTATAATAATAAATCAAAAAATTTATTATATTGAGTGTAAATTCAGATACACATATGTAATTATGCATATGAAAGTGCTCAATGTTGGTTATAACAGAGCACTATAGAATAAGAAGCAAAGATGAGGCAAAAGCCTTTTTCTGCTACTCAGAGTTTCACATGTATAATTACGATCCTCAAACAGTAATCATCTGAAGATCGCAATTAAACTCGTGAAACTCTGAGCTGGGTAACGGAAAAAGGCTTTTTGTCTCATCTTTGTTTATTATTCTATTCTATTTTATTTTATTCATTTTTCTTATTTTTTTATTATCTTATATTTTCTTAGGATTTATATCAATTTGAAGATGACCATCTAATCTCTTCCCTTGAAAATGAGCGCGAAGCAATGAACACTTCTTTCTGTAAGATTTCAGGTATGCATTCTGATTTAGACATTTAAAAATCAAAATCAAATATAATATAATGTACAGTATTATTTAATTTAAAGATATATTATCTTATGCTGTGTTAAACTTCTTATGATTCTATTACAATTATCTTAGGCCAATTGCAAGCGAACATTTCTGAATTCAAAGAAGAGATTTCAAACTATGCTGGAAAGGCTCTTGCAGAGCAGCAAGCAATAGCTGAAAAGGTAGGCATAAAAAAATAGGTAATGCAGATTATATTGTCCTGCTTATAATATCCTGTATTTACATTAAAAAAAGTAATGTAGATGGTGTCGCCCCACCGAAGGCACCCGTACAACTCCTCTATTTCTAGATAAGTGGCTTTTTTCGCTGAGAACAATGATTTTAAACGCTCTTTGTTGATCTCAGCCGCGACACTGCAGATCAATTTCAACAGATTTCATGGCAGATAGGTCTTGATTTTCAATGCACAACGATGCGCCGCAGCTACTCACAATGCAATTTCGTCTGGACCATTCCATCCGCCATCCTCAGATGGTACTCATTTGATGTTTCAGATAAAGTCAAAGCTGAGTTGACCTTAGGGGGATTTGAACTACAGTCGATCAGATATGATCCGATCTGAAGTTCGGTTGCTCTGCCATCTGAGATAATCCTCCTATTGCATGCGCATGTATGTAGGCTACATGCACTGAAAGGAAACGCAGGATAGTCTTTTGAAATTAACTACCAATAGTGATATCATACATACCCAAATGGAATTTGAAAAATTTTAAACGTTAAAATTAAGCTAGAGGTAATAAATTAAAATAGGTAAACTTAGGGATGATGCAACGTTCTTCAGAAAGTGAGTACCACGCTTCAATTGAACATGAAAAGAAAGAATTTAAAGTGGTTGTACTTGTTGGTATATATTGCGCATATATCTTTTTTAATGTCCTTGCGTCATCCACTTGCGTGCTTTTACATTAAAAAGTATTTCCGCTTATCTATTTCTAGAGAAGTGAATATTCCCAATATTAAGTGCCATAAATGGTGACTGATCATTATAGATATCAGGTGCTACTCTGCAAACCAATCAAATTCAATAGATTTTGTTGCGGGATAGACCTTGATCGCCAAAGTTTGTTAATCTGTCATCACACAATGGGACTCATTAGATGCTCAAACACAGTTTGTGAACTTTTAAATGGCTCAATTTTCATGTTCATGAGAAAAAATCAAGGAAAACAGGCCATTTTGCATTCATGAACTGTTTATAAGGTGTTCATTAACAGTTTGTGACTTTAAATGGTCATGAACTATTAATGGAAAAATTCATGAAAACTAAGCCATCGAATGTTCATGAACCGTATTTCTAAAATCTTACGTAATAATGAAACGCAATCCTGTAACTTAATTGTTTGTTGTCCATGTGTTAGGAAATTCTAGGATAAACCTTTTTCAGAAATGGAAACTACGACGTATCATTAAAGAAATAATATCAAAAAATGCTGTTTCTATAAAAGAAAGACTAACATTATGAAGTTTTTATTTAATTGGAAGACATTTTAGTATGTAAAAACATTGAATTTAGTTCATTGAAGTTAAATCATTAATTCGAAATTCGAACAACTTTCCGCAATATAAACAAACGTGACTCTGAAGTTGTTTCATTTTAGAGAGGGGTTACCCCTTTAATAGATTGTTCATGAACAATTCATAATTTCAAATTGACATATAAAGTGTTTATGGAAAAATTCGTGAACACTTTTTCTAAAACATCACGAAGGTTTTCTGCGATCTGATTGGTCGAAAGAGCATGCATGAAATCCTAGGGTAAAACATGGCTCCGAAAACCGGGAGAAACCGCAAGCTTCAAAAAGTTTGATCTGTGATAAAATACAGAATTTATAACTTTTTGATAACAATGCAATAAATATCTCAATAATGGCTACGATTTACAAAACGACATTTAGCTCAAGATGTTTATATTTATTGAAAAGCGTGGTGAATGAGTTATTGGTCGTGTAACATGCAAAATAAAAACACAGAATGAAAGACAATTATAGGCTACGTCGCTGTTTCAAGGTAAACCTAAAATTTGAATAACAATAACTGCATTAATTTGCTAAAGAACTATTGTACCACTTATATTACAGACGTTCTTGTATATGTCTTTCTTTATTCGACAATATCTATCTTGTTGTGGGATTCTCTTTGCTTGGTTTATGAATTGAAATTGAATTTTAAATTGTGAATTCATGAATTGAAAATTCTTCGTCAAATGAGATTCCGACATACTGTATGTTTTATTTTAGATAAGGGTTACCACATGCTTGCAAATGTTTGTATTCATTATTTACTAAACGAGAAAATGTTGGGAGACACGAGTGAAGCGCTAAAAAATCACGAGCTCCGAGCGACTGATTTTTAGCTTCCCTTGTGTCTCCCAACATTTTCTTGTTTAGTAAATAATGAATACAAACATTTGCAAGCATGTGGTAACCCTTTAATAAAAAATTCATGAACCATTCATGAACAGTTCATGAATATTCGTAAACTTTATAAACTGTTCATGAACTCGGTGATTTTTTCAATAAAAATTGGTCTCTTATTTCAACAATCTTCTTTATTTGTTTTATTAGGAAGTGATTCAATCATTAGACACAGCCAATCAAATTGAATTGATTAGTAATTCTTTGCTCAAGGATGAGGTAAAGTTCTAACTAAAATTCATCTGATCATAACAGCAATCATATATACCAGACTGGAAAGTTTGCTGTTTGCCGCGATCATTTGCGCGGCTCAAATTCCAGCTGCGCACTTCATAATTTTATCTGTATTTTATAAGGAAATGACATAATTTCCATGATTATTTCGATTTTATATCTAAAATTTGCCTAAATATGTGATCCACCCGTACATATGTCTTTTGCAGTGATGTGAGAATTACTTTTAAAAAGTAATAAATTACATTAAAAATTACTTTTCCTCAAAAGTAACTAATTACATTACTAATTACTTCAGCCTAAAAAGTAATTGATTACAATTACTAATTACTTTCCCGAAAAAAGTAATTAATTACTAATTACTTCAAGATTACTTTAACTTGTGAAACAAAAGATATTGCCTCCCTTTCGATAATGACATGTCTCGTTTTGACAATCATGGCGGCCATCTTGTTTTTTTACGAAGGGGAACGATCGATTTAATAATATTAATTTAATACTGGTGACTGCAGCAGAAGATAAATTGACGTTGAAAATTTTTAATAAAGTTGCCAAATAAATGGTTTCATTTGATTTATCGAATGGTTTATATTTGTCGGATCAATCTATTCATATAGCCATAAATTTACATCATCTTTTCAATATTCGAAACTCACTCTAATAAAAAGTGAAAAACTATTGAATCTATTGATCAATAGAACAATGTCAGAACAGAGAACAATAGGTTATGGGATAGGGTTTATTGGTCACATATCACACAATTCACCTGGTTTGAATAGCTCTCGTGAAAGATGCAAATAATGTGAGATTGCATCGCAGAAAGAACAATAAAAAGCGGAACTTAGTGACAGCAACGCCTTTGAAATTATCACAAGACAACAAAGCAAATATTTTGTAATCATAAAAGTAATTTGAAAAGTAACGTCGATTACTTTCTCTCAAATAATACTCGTTACTTCAAAAAGTAATCAATTAGATTACTTATTACTTTTCTCAAAAAAGTAACTAATTACTCCTAAAATTACTCCAAAAGTAACGAGTAACGAGTAACGCGTTACTTTAGTAACGAGTATTTACAACACTGGTCTTTTGACTATGGAATGTTTCATTTCAGATCTTATTACATGAAAAATTGTACCATGAAGAGTTGAAACACATTGAATCTTTGGAAGAGGACAATTTATCAATTATTGAAGATTTGCTAGATTGTAATTTAGCTGATATCAAAGTGATGCGGTATGTTATCATGACAACACACAGGGCCTTAACGTAATAGTTAGAGCATTGGATTCCTGCCTGCAGGAGCACTATTGGTTGGTGTCAGCATCGTTAGGAAGACCACACCTGATCATTAGACTCACACACACAACACAAATGCTATCCAACTAGCTTACTGTATAACCAATCACCCTGATCAGGCTTTGATAAAAATGAGGGATTCTGGGACTGATAATCCCGGAAGGCTAGCACAAATTCAGAAGGAAGTGGAAGAAATAGTTGTATTCCCAAGGTTATTTAAGCAGAAGAAAAATATGTTTCTTTTTTTGGACAGAGAAGTAAAACTGTGCAGTTTTATCATATTTTTATGACAATAGCCCTGAAATAAAAAGTGTGAAAACATTCACATGAACAAAGTTTTGGATCACTATGGAATTTGAGAGTATGAGAGTAGGTTGAATACGTGTACATATTAACACCCAATTAGGGGCCATCAATAAAGTATGTTCTGAAGGGAGGGGGAGGGAGGTCATATCAAATGCGTACATCTGCGTACGTGGGGGAGGGAAGGATCAGCCATCAAAGTACAGACGCATCTTGACTGTCTCTGTAGCACTTTTAAAAAGATTAATTGTTGGTGGTAAAATGATCAATAAAAAAATAACGATTCTGCCAGATGTGATCCTGCCTGTCAATCAAAGCAGATTTGTACAAAATTTTGAATCACTCACTTATGGGTTCTGATAGACTTGGGACTAAGCTGCCTTTGGTAATATAGCTATTGTGGTCTCTCTTTCAGTCGTTTCTACGATGATTGTTCTGGTGACAAAGCTGTATCACAGCCTCGATCTGATGATGTGGTTGAACTTTTCGACACTGAGGTTAATAATAACCAAAACAATAAAGAGGTATTTATTTACTCTTTTTTGTATATTTCTCATATATCGTACATAACTAAAAAAATATAGCAACAAATGAAGTAATATTTTCTTCAATTTATTTATCAATTTTTAGGACACAGAGATTGGTGATGACGTCAGGCTTCTTTGTGTGATTGGCAAACAGAAACCCATTCAGCAATCATCTGTAATGCACGATAATGAGACATCTCCTCTTATGCTTGATTTTGACTTCACGTTTTAAAGAATACATTGTTCTATCCAAATAGCGTATATATACTATATATTTACAACGCATGCTAGATTATAAAAAAATATTACATTATGTTCCATATAGAGATATTGTAAATATACTGAAACAATTGAAAATTATATTATACGTGTAAAACTGACTAACAAAGGTTTAGAAATTACACAGAGTTTTTTTATTATGTTTCTTTGTCTTTCATTGAATACTCTTTTTTCACGGATACGTAGGATCTCCGTCCGGTTATTGGTTCGTAGGATCTCCGTCTGGTCCATAACCACAGTACCACCCACCTGAAAAGTTATGACAAGCCAATCCTATACAACACAAATCAGGTTTTGACGGTGATAGAGGAGGGCATGATACCAGATACTGTAGACATGATCTTCTGCTTCTGTGATGAGATGATACCTGTTATATAATCAAAACAATATCACCACATGTTACATATGAATAATTAGCATGTTGAAACATAACATTGAAAAATTATGAATAATAATAATATTTTTTATGAATAATTAGCATAATTAGACAGTCTAATATGAAGGTGACGAAAAGTATTGATATCGTATATATTTAAAAAATGTCTTTCTCCTTTGATTATCTAAACCTCAAATAAACCACAAAGTAACTAGAATTAACTTTGATTAGCCAAGTGGTGACGTACATAGTTCAAGATCTCAATTTGACAAAATATAGCACTCATGATAATGGATAATTAACATAAATTAAGATTGATAAGGTTGAAAATCACGGAAGAAAGAAAGAAGACTGATATAAGTAACGTTACGTATTAGAGTTTCCTTTGAAAAATTATGCTACACCCAGGACTTTGCTAGAAATTAGAAATAGTACGAAATTCCTTGTAACTGCTGTTACATATTCCACATTCTGGACCAAGATATTATATCTCGATTGTTTAAATGTTGAAGCTCCTAATCCCAAATTCTGTGTCAAATTTAATGAAAATTACCCAGAGTATGAGCGTATTTAATTTTAATGTCCTTAGTAATTTAATATTTTGCCATTTTCAAGTTCAATGATATACGATAGCCCTGCGTGTAAACATGGTGTAAACTGGCTAAAATCGTGTAAACGTGCTATCTTAATAGGTTTACATTTCATACCTCAACTTCAGCTTGTGCTTTGATGTTCATAAATTCAGCAAATAAAAACGAAACAAGAATGATGATAGTAATAACCAATGGTGACGGCTGGAATCGATTCATCTGCGCATGAGCGTAAATTAAGAATAAAAATATAAATGAAATCTCAAATCGGGTAGCATAATTCGTAACTGGTTGCTGCACATAGCCAGATAAATATACTTACATTAACGAGTAGAAACTATCAAATTCAACTATTTTACCACATAACTCATAAATTGTTGAGTGTTTCAGCGGAAACTGCTTTGAATGCCTTGAATCTCTGAGATAGTAAATTGCTTTCAATGAAATCAAAAAGTAGAACATATATACGTATATAATTGTAAGGCAGTGCCAAAAATTGCTGGTTAATAATGGATTAACAAAGCGACATACATTACCGTGTTTGAATATGATATATGGGACTGCTTCCTTAATATCGGTTTTTGAATAAAGAGCCGCTATTAACAAGATCTTTAGAGTAATTCAATAACCAACCTGTAGGTCGCATAAACGCAAATTACAAATCAAGTAGTTGGTATTGTAATACAGTCGAACTTGCTTAATATCCCCCTAATATCCCCCTATACATACAGATGAAAAGCGGGACATTAAGCGAGGTGGGATATTAAGCGAGGTAGGATATTAAAAGAGGGGAGATATTAACCCAGTTCGACTGTAGTTACATAAAGTTTCAAAGCTATAGGCTTCTAATATAATTTAAAAAGTCATTCGTCAAAATTACACTGAAGCAAACTGTAATAAAAATCTTCACAGTTGTATATGGCTGGTATACGGTAGATCTTCGATCTTCCTATTGAGAAATTGTTATCGTGTGATAGGAAAATTATTATCAACACAGTATATCATGTAAACTAGTTGTTAACAATTGTAATAGATAGTGCTGCAAGTGTAGGGAAATAATAGTTACATAATTGATAAAATCTCATAGAAATATGTGTGTATTTGGTATGATATATATACAAAGTTTAATCATTTCCAAGAAAATAAAAACATGTTTGATAATTTTCAGTAATGATAGACTTTTTTGAAAACTCAACGAAGATATACTTCTACAGGTTTGAACATGGTTTAAAAACTATAAACACACTATTCCATTTGAACGATGATGGAAAACAAAAGTGATGCGGGTTATAATTTGTTTTTGAATGAAATCATGATTATGAGATAACGCTTTCTATATGCAACGTAACTGTACCTACATTTATGTTACTATATATAACTGTAAGCAACATATTGGACAAGGGATTTGTAAGACAATAGTTAGGCATCTGTAAGGGGGACAGAAAGATACATATTTTCTTAGACCCGGGGGTAACTCCAGCTCTTCAGGGACGGGGGGTACCACTTTGGAAAAAGGTGAAGTACCCAAAAAGTTCCAAAAATTCTGTTGATGCTACCCAAAAAGTTCCAACAGGTTGATTGATTTTAAGTAAATACACAAGAATGATGCAAATTTTTTTCAAAACTTCTTGAAAAAGTCAAAAATAGGATACCCAAAAGCTCCAAATTTGAAATCTCATGCCCAAAAAGTTTTTTCTCAGCTTGAGTATGGACCCCCAAAAAATGGCACGTCCCTGTATAGCCATCATAGTGGAGTTACCCCCCCCCCCCCCCGCCGCTGGTTCTTAGATCAACTTTTAATAGGCTGTATACTCAACGCCTGACTTCTAGAGACTTTCCATCTACATTCACAGCAATTCTTTTTACTCAATCTTCGCAATATTACTGTTACAATGAACAAACAATAGATAATACCTCATAATCACAATATCATATCCTCTAGCTACACAAAGAAATAGTAGACAAACAAAACAATAATAAATGTATCAGGAAGCCAACAGTACTAGCCTCATTCCATCGCGGCCCTCATTTCTGCGCGGCGCTCCAGTGAGGAGCACCTCGCGGAAATGAGGGCAGTGATGGAATGAGGCTACAACAGTACAGTCGAACTTGTTCAATTAATATCCCCCATATACATACAGATGAAAAAAGCAGGGCATTAAGCGAGGTGGGATATTAAGCGAGGTAGGATTGTGAGAGTTTGTATGGAGAATGGAAAATAGAAATCTGTTTTAAGTGGAGATATTAAGCATTGTGGGATATTAACCGAGTTCGAAGCTGTAGCACATAATGCAATACCACCAAATTGCCTTTCTTACCATTGCAATAACATATTTCCCATTAGTCTACATAACAATAATATATACATTCAATATATAACTATTAAATAATACATGCCAACTATTTATCCCATCATATACACACCTGTTATGCATACATTAAATCACATTTCTACATGATTTATATACGACATAATCAAATAGTTATTTAACAGCCATTGTGCTGTGTAACTACTTTATGCAATATATCCAAATTTACCAAACATCTACAACCCCAATTCGTAAAGCCTATTTTAAGTACATTATAATTGATTGATAAAGAAATCAACTTTTGTTTGTATCTTGCAAAGTGATTCCTATGACACCGCAAATTGATGGATGCAAAAGAATTCCTATGACATCGCAAAGCTGATCATATCATGGTTGAACTTCTATTTAAGTACATTATAATTGAAGGCAAAGTAATTTCTATGACATCGCAAAGTTGAACATGGTCTTCAGCGAGTTTACTGACGTAGATTAAATGACGTAATTTTATGTTTGCATCAGCACATTTTTGTGACACGAAAAAATTCCAATGACACCGCAAAATCGAGCATAGACTTGGTTTAAAACCGAACCTCAAATCGAATCATATCTGATTGAATGTTGTTCAAATCCCCGAAGGTCAACTCGGCCTTGACTTAATCTAGAACATCAAATGAGTACCTTCTGAGGATGGCGGCTGAATGGTCTAGAGGGAATTGCATTGTGAGTAGCTGCGGCGCATTGTTGCGCATTGACAATCGACACCTGTCTGCCATGAAATCTATTGAAATTGATCTGCAGTGTCGCGGCTGAGATCAACAAAGAGCGTTTAAATCATTGCTCTTAGTGAAAAAAGCCACTAATCTAGAAATAGAGGAGTGGTACGGGTGCCTTCGGTAGCACGACACTGTCTACAGTACTGGCTACTTACTTTATAACACAATTTATATTACGAATATGAATATTTGATTACTCGTGAAAAATTATCATATGTAGACAATAGGTGTAATTATATCTAATGGAAATAAAATTAGGATTATCAATTCTCACAACTAGAATTGGAATGCATATTTATATAATCAGTAAGAAGTCAATATCTTTGTCAAGACGCGTGGGCATGTTGATATCAAATCTTCAACATATTTTGCACATAATTAAGGTTTTACTGAAGCATCTAGTATATTATCGTCATTTCGGCCATTCTGAGAATTTGGACAAGAGAGTTCTCCAGGACCTCCCCCAGAAAGATCAACACAGATTAGACAGTTCAAATAGGGAACACATTCTAATCCAGGGCAACAAGTATCGTACGGCCAAAGTGGAATCATTTCGCAAAGTTCAAGTTTAAGATCACACGATCGCTTGACTCGATGAGGACTAAATGCCTAATAAATAAATGAATAAATAGATAGATAAATAAATGAATAAATGAATGAATGAATGGATAAATGCTTTATCATAATATCATTAGTTCTGTATCAATGAATAAATGTTGTGTCATTCAGTTCTGTATCAGTGTATACTGTATAAGATATACCTCTTTCATTAACCTCTCTCAAAGCTTTTAATCAATGCAGACACTAAGTTAATCTAATTATATTATTTCAGTAGACTTCGGCTATTGTCCCACCTTGCTTATGCAAATAGAAAGCTGGTCTCTAAATGTCCTTATCCATACAGACTGCTATATTAGAGGGGGAGGGGGGGGTATTAAACAAGACTTTAGCTATGGATATCGTGTCTTCATACGGTGGATATGATCGAAAACATTATACATCATCATATCTACCGTATGTCGGAAGACACGGTTAGACATCGTTATATCCCGGGTTATTTCCAGGACGACTCAGACACGGGGTTAGTTCCAAACTTTTTATACGGGGACATTCAAATAAATTAGGACATAAAATTGACCGGCGGCCTTTGCGCTCTGTCTTCGAAATGCTAAAACACTATAAACTCAAACACTATATTTTTGGTTTGAGAAATGGCATTCATTTTAAAACGTTAAGCCCGAAACTCGCGATGGTCAATTTTATGCCTTTAGGAGGTCTGTTGAGTAAAAGTTCTTATAAAAACTAATTCAACGTTTTCTTTGAACATGAGTATTTTTGAGGTAATCTTTTTGACTGTTTTTTTAACATTTTTCTCCTAAAAATTTACTCATTTTTTTTTATTCAAATATTTTTGTTCTATTTATTTGTCAGGTAATACTAGATATGCCCTTTGTAAAAACATATTTGGGATATCTTTTTCACAATCTGCAATCTGAAACCTTTTTAAAGCCATTCTTCAAAAGTTCAATCATATATGTTTTAAAGGGGCAAAATTGACCGGCGACCGCTGCGAGCACAAGTTGAATTTATGCTTAGCGTAATTCAACCGTCTCGCTTTGAAACAATTGTTATACGCAGGCCTAACTTGTAATAAAATTCATGTCAAGAATGAACATGGTGTTATAACAATAAGCGTGCACGTGATCCTAAGTGCGTAGCGCCTGCCGGTCATTTTTGCTCCTTTAACTATCAGTATTTGACTTAGTGTTTAACTTTGTGAATATTTTAGTCACATTTATATAACGGTAAATTGTTCATAATTTGGAAATGATTGCTGTGTGAGTCCTTTCACGATGCCAACATTTTCATGCTACATTTTCATTTTCTAATAAATAAAGATATCGTTTAAAAGTGACACCGTGACGTCATGATGTGCGTCCCGTTACAAAATGAAATGGTGCATGGATATCTTATACGCTAGTCGTCAGTCTAACGCTCGTTGCACAAATGTATAATAATATGTCCTTGATTTATATCCCGGGGGTAACTTCCATACTTTTGGTATACGGGGACGTTCAAATATCAGAGGGTACCTTTTTCAAAGTCCGGAAACAAATTTTTTGAGGTATCCTTTTGACACCTTTGTACTGGTTAAATTACATTACTCAGTTTATTATAAATAGCGTAAAGTCGTGACCTCATATTGAAGATAGCCTCTATTTTGAGTAAATAATATGTCACGCCTTTACCTCATGTATTCATTCCCTCGCTAGCTATCATAGAGATACAACTATACTATTATTATAACTCTTATTGTTTATACAAATAAAGATCTTAAATCACAATGAATCAGAGTCATATTATAACAATCAAACCTACACCTTTGCAATTTTTTCATTTTGCTAAACAATTTTTACCTATGAAATTTTTTTTTCAATTGTTTTTGTTGAATCTTTTCATTCATAAAAATATATTTGGGGTATCTTTTTCATTATGTGGAGAATTATGATGGTGATTCTGCCAAATTTCCATTTGAACATGAACCCCGTCGAAGCGCAATGGAGGTTACCCCCTGGATAATATCCTATCATATCATCATCAAAAGACATAATATATAATAACGGAGAATAAGTTAGAATTATTTACGTGCTATTGTACGCTAATTTTTACTTCACATAAATATTACGGTCTTACCTTCATATACTGATCATTTGCTAAATTCTCTTTTGATTTGATACTTAATGATTCAACCAATAAAAATGACGTTATAATAAGTAGAACTGAAATAGTCATGGTAGAATGTGTGAGTCCGAATCGATTCATCATATAGTTTGTTAACTTGTTAAGAAGTATCCTTAAAATAACATCCACTCAACTGATAGAATATTAGACATACGCTGATAATACTAATGATATGTCCAGCTTATGAAAAGTCACCCAATTAAGTCTGATGCTAGCTTCGATGTAGTTAACTCTTGCATCAATGAAATACCATACAGGTTATATGATACCTATCTATGCAAGGTATTGAGTATTAATGTTAACTACGTAGTACATAGCTTATGCCGTTGTGAAAACAGTTTGAGATATACGACCAATTTCCTTTAACTGAGATTTGACGAATATATTTAATCAATTTTCTTTCAATTAAATAATTGACCACATTTGATCATGAATTCCTTTTGTTCGCGTAATTTGGTCATAACAAATACCTATATCTTATTGGCCATGCATAAGAATTGTTGTTGTTACATTTATTTGCCAGTATACCAAAAGTACAAGGTGTATAGCAATTATTATACATTGTATCATAGTCATCATTTTCTATAATTATATCATTGTCATTATGATTATTTACATACTGTATCATATAATGTCACATGTCTATAAAATTGTGACTTGATTACTTATCGAAACTATTACAGAATTACGTTTTACTAATGGAGATAAGACTGTCTTATAATGTTTTACGTGTCTTGAAGGAAGAAAGAAGAAAGCTACCAAGGAGATAGCTAATACATAGAGGAGGATTTGAGAAAAGAGTGACCAATTTTTCTTTCATTGGTTTCAAGGCAAAACCTGAACATATCTTCCCCATTTTACAATAAAACTCCTTACGGAGGGTAGCGTTGATCGCACAGAAAAAGAGAAGATGAGCTTCGTCCTCTATATTGCCGTTGTTGCAGAATCTGCATGTTCTAATATGTCTAGGCTCCTGGTTGTATCGTCCAGTTTGTATTCTTAGTGTGTGTGAGCTAGTTCTTAATTTTGTAATGGCATTTCTTCGCCCAGTATTTGTTAAAAAGAGGTAAGATTGAAATTCAAATTTCCTACCGATTCTGTCAGCAAAATTATCTTTTTCTACTTCAACAATCTGGTGGTTTGAAAATCTCTGGACATATCTATTTTCTAGCGCAATTTTTATCAAATTCATCAGATGCTTTTGAGTGCTCAAGAATGAAGTAAGAATTATACGACAGTAATGATTAATTGTGATGGAGTAGCCCCTATCGATTCCTCTGCGAACAAGTGTAGAAAAAATAACCAAAATATAAATTAAATCTCAGATCGGGTATCTACATATATATATACATATAGTTAGATTCACGAAATGACAACATATACTGTTTTGGACAGCTTGATCTTTACATAATTATGTAGTTTAATAGTTATTAATAGAATTAAAACTAGTGAGTTTAAGACGCGTCGTTACTTAGATTTAGCGCATGCGCACATAATATTTGTAATTTAATAAAAGTAAATGTAGTAATTGTTTTCCTTGTCAGTAGTGTTTGGAGATCAAACTGCTTTAGATAAATGTAGAATGTTGAGAAATAGAAACAGTGTTTAATCGAATTTATCATTAAAGATTTTATGGTTATTATTATTAAAAGTTATTGAATTATATACGTCTCAGTCTTATTTGTTTATGCTGAACTGACATGTTCTTTTACCACTATTGTCCGAAAATTAAAACTAAATCGGTGAGTCCGATACATATACTGTAGATTTACAAGAAGTGGCATACGCTATGTATAGTACTAAGCCCGGGGGGGGAAA
Source organism: Haliclystus octoradiatus (assembly GCA_916610825.1). Taxonomy (NCBI): domain Eukaryota; kingdom Metazoa; phylum Cnidaria; class Staurozoa; order Stauromedusae; family Haliclystidae; genus Haliclystus; species Haliclystus octoradiatus. The sequence goes on from OU744451.1 coordinate 6,190,400, forward strand.
CTCCCATACTGCTGCTATACGGGACGTGCCACTTATTTTGGGTCCACTGGATATGCTATTCCAGCTTAGAAATATACTTTTTGGGTAGGAAATTTTAGAATATCAAACGTTTTGGGTTCCATTTCGATATTTTAAAGAATTTTAGACAAAACTGAACTTTTGAAGGGTGAAAACTGAAAACAGGATTAGATTTTTACCCATAAAAATGGAACATCCCCGCATGGAGCATATATAGAAGTACCCTCCCTGCACTTTTTGGGTAGCATTTTCACGCTTATTTATAACAATTTGGGTAGCTTTTGAAGGATTTTTGGGACTTTTCGGGTACTTCATATTTTCCCAAGTGGCACCCCCCCCCCGTTAATGCGGCGTTCCCCCCCCGGGTACTAAGTATATCAATCAAACATTTTATTCATTATTTGTAGCTATTTATTCATTCTGATGTGAACATTTCTATTGACCAATATTATTTCTATGCAGCACAGTCCCGAGCACAATCAATAATAAAACGAGGATACATTATCAAGTATCATCATCCAGTTCATAATTAAGATATATATCATACAACTATATTTGAAACATAAGTTATATGAATACAAAATTTTGACTATACTGACAAGTATATGTATAATCATAGTATAAAAATGAATTAACGAAAAAATCAGACATTCGTATTTGCTACTATTAGTTTCACGCCAAGACGATCATCAGGTAATTTGATCTGATTTAATGAAAAAATAATTCAATTTTTTTTCATATTCCAATATTTGAGGCCCCCGTTCACAATTTCTGACCATTTTAAATGAGTTAACATTAGAATTGTGGATTTAATTTTCTGGGGTTTCCCTGCCCTTAATCAATTTAATTTCAATTCAGATCAAATTGCCTGATGATCGCCTTAGCGTGAAACTAATAATAGCAGATATGAATGTCTGATTTTTTTGTTTATTATTTATTAACAGCTCTGCATTTATGGCATCGAGCACTATTGAAACAGCAAAGACAACATAAGTACCTTGATATTACTATAATCATAGTATATATATAGTATTATACGCGGTATAATATCTAATTAAATCATGATCAAGATCAATTCTCAATTAATGATCATATCTATATAATTAGTATAGTTATTGACAGAGTTATATAGTTGATCAAGTCAAATCTATTTTTGTATCACGACAGGCATCGTTGATATCATCAAAGCCACAATATCAAAATGGTTTTCATTAACGATTCCCTGATGTTCCATTACCATTCTGAGAATTTTGACATGAGGATTCCCCTGGAGGTCCTTCAATAGGATCAATACAGATTAGACAATTCGTGTAAGGAACACAAATAAATGGAGCGCAACAAGTATCATATGGCCAATCTATAAGCATGTCACAACGTTCAAATTTAAGATCACACGATCGTTTGGCTCGATGATGACCAAGCCCCTATAATAAATAAATAAAATGAATACTAATTTAACATATATAATATATTTGTTCTGTATCAGTTGTATGATGTACCATGGTCATCAACCTCTCTCAAAGCCTTTCACATAATACATACTAACGGAGAATAAGATGTAATTATTTATGTGCTAATATAAGTTATACTTTTTTCAGGCGTAATTATAATTGCATGATAAATGTCATATTACGGTGTTACCTTCATATACTGATCATTTGCTAAATTCTCTTTTGATTTGATACTTAATGATTCAACCAATAAAAATGACGTTAGAATAATTAGAACTGAAATAGTCATGGTAGAATGTGTGAGTCCGAATCGATTCATCATATAGTTTGTTAACTTGTTAAGAAATATACTTAAAATAACCATCCACTCGACTGATAGAATATTAGACATACGCTGATAATAATGATATGTCCAGCTTATGAAAAGTCACCCAATTAAGTCTGATGCTAGCTTTGATGTAGTTAACTCTTGCATCAATGAAATACCATACAAGCTATATGATTCCTACCTTTGCATTGTATTGGGCATTAATGTTAACTGCGTAGTATATAGCTTATGCCCTTGTGAAAACAGTTTGAGATATACGACCAATTTCCTTTAACTGAGATTTGACGAATATAGTTAATCAATTTTCTTTCAATTAAATAATTGACCACATTTGATCATGAATTCCTTTTCTTCGCGTAATTTGGTCATAATAAATACCTATATCTTATTACCATACATAAGAATGAAGTAAGAATTAATGATAGTAACGATTAATTGTGATCGATGAAGCGTGTATCGATAATGTTGGTCAGTAGTAGATATCTATAATTAGATTCACGAAATCAAATGAGAACATATACTGTAGGATTTATTATCATTATTGTAAAGATGATAGTTAGTAATAGATTTACAGAAAGCGGCATACATCATGCAGTACTGATCGAGTATATATAAACTAAACATTTCATTTACTATAAGTAACTGTAGCTATTTATTCATTCTGATATGATACTTTTTATCTGATTTAAATGTTTATCTCAAACTCGTGCAATTATCTTAATTATGTGGCAATGCAATAACGCTTTTTATATTTTGTAATCCTGGGCGTGGCTTCCACATATTTATACGATCACAGGACATTTCGTACGGTTCTCCTGAAGTTGTAGGGTATTTAAAACGGAAATTGCCCCATAGATACCTCTTCTTTACGCTATTATTAACTCAAAAAGAACCAACAAATGAAAATATTATGAAGTCTATTTTCTAAAGATGTCAAATCTAGATCTGTTTTGAAAATTTGCGGTTTGCCTTCGCTTCTATAGTCATGCTTATGGGTGGCAGTTCTCCTTAAAAATTGTCAGTGAATTATTCTGGGTCTGAATTGCAATGTAATTACTCTTTAAATTCGAACTGGTCGAAATCACAATTAACGCCATCTATATCAATCATTCAAATGTGCGTATACTCTGTCGCACTGCGTACGACAAAGTTTTGAAAATTTCTATCGACCAATATTATTATATGTAGCACAATCAATAAGCCAATACTAAAATATGAGGATACATTATCAAGTATTAATCATCCAGTTCATAATTAAGATATATATTATATAACTATATCTGAAACATAAGTTAAATATGAATATGAAATTTTGATTACTGACAATATATAATACATATAATAGATATATATAGTATTAATAATACACGGTATACAATCTAATGAAATTAAGATCAATTCTTAATCAATTCATATCATATATAATTAGTCATAAGTGACATATAGTTATATACAACTAATCAAGTCAAATCCATTTTTGTATCACGACAAGCATCGTTTATATCATCAAGACTCCCTGGTGTTCCACTTCCATTTGTACCATTCTGAGAATCAGGACATCGAGTTTCCTGGAATTTCATGATCGATGCTGCTTATTCCCCTGGAGGTCCTTCAAGAGGATCAATACAGATTAGAGAATTCGAGTAAGGAACACAAATAAATGAAGCACAACAAGTATCATCTGGCGAGACTGTAATGATTGTGCAAGCTTCAAGTTTACTATCACATGATCGTTTGGCTCTATAATGACCAAGCGCCTATAATAAATAAATAAAATGAATACTTCAAGCATTTGTAATTCATCAGTTCAGATCAATGTATAATTTGCTTTGGCATCAACCTCTCAAAGCCTTTAATCAATGGTTACCGCCAACTAAATATAACTCTATATCTGACGACACTGTTTAATCCTATATATATAGCTATCTCAAATTATTGAAGTCTTTTCTTTTTTAGAGTACAGTGTAACCCGCTTAAGTGCAAGTCAAAATTGCCAGCGATTTTCATTGCATTTATCCGAATTTGCAGTTATCCGAAATCGTTTACCAAAGACTTGACCAAAAAATTATTTAACGGGTTTCAAAGCCAGGTTGCAGATAAGCGGGGATTTCACTTATCCGAATTGCACATAAGCGGGTTCCGCTGTATTGTTAAGTCATGTGCTTACCGTTGTTTTACTGTTAAAAAAGTATGTTCGTCACACCGTAGTATATAAATTGTAATTTATAAATTGTAATTTATATACAAATGTAACAAATCTCTTCAAACATGCTAATACTACAACAGAAGAAAATACAGAAAGAAAATTTACATCGGCCTGGCAGAAGGCACATTCAAAGAAATACATTCAAAACCCGGGTTCAAAACACAAACTAACATAAAAGCTAACACAAAAAACTGGTCCATATTATCATTTGCCACGGCATATAACAGCAAAGCATAGAAATGTGACTAGCCGTACATAACGGAGAATAAAACATAATTATTTATGTTCATTCTATAATTGTATTAATTCTACGTCATTTTACGGTCTTACCTTCATATACTGATCATTTGCTAAATTCTCTTTTGATTTGATACTTAATGATTGAACCAATAAAAATGACGTTAGAATAATTAGAACTGAAATAGTCATGGTAGAATGTGTGAGTCCGAATCGGTTCATCGTGTGTGGTTTGTTAATGTGTTAAAAATATACTTAAAAATAACATCCACTCGATGAATAGAATAGTATAGACATCCACTGATAATATATGTGCAGCTAATAAACAGTCACCTAATTAAGTCTCATGCTAGCTTTGATGCAGTTAACTCTTATATCATTGAAATGCCATACATACTATATGATTCCTGCCTGTATGCAAGTCATTGATCATCTTATGTTTAACTGTGTAGCATATAACTTATGTCATTCCTTTTGAGATATATACGACCAATTTCCTTTGAACTGAAATTTGACAAATATATTTAATCAATTTTTTTCAATTAAATAATTGACCATAATTGAATCAATCATAATAAATTCCATTTATCGGCGCAATTTCTTCTGATAACAAATACCTATATATATATCGATGACTGTTATAGATATATTGAGCCTTTGCATACTATACGACAACAGTCAGGTACCCTTGGTATTTAATTGAGTAGTCAATCAACAATGTCGAACACTGTCTATAACTATAGACCAGTACTGTTCTATCAAGTTTACATTTGACAGTGGGTCTGCGAGCAGGCTAGTTGTAATTGAGAACCTTTTGAATTTTCATTGCGCAAGTTACACGAAACTTTATCAAGCAGGAGCCTTATAAAGGCTTCCCATTGCGCATCAAAGCGCAAACACTTGATGGACAGTAGTATAGTGTATTAATTTATTGAATACCCAGCGATATTTCCCATTGTTTACTTGCTACGATATGTTATGTTCGTTTTTTCTTCTTAGCCAATCAGTTACGTGTATCATTTGCTCACAAGCGAAGAAAATGATACGAACAATACGACAAATGAGACGGTATCGCCCTATTGAAGGCACCCGCCAATCATCCAATGGTCCAATCAAATGCCACATGCGATTTTCTTCTGGTGTTAATAAAATGATACAGTACATTCAATCATAATTCACCTCTTGTCCGGAAAATAAGATGTGTGATTGAAATGGTTTGAGCAATATGATAGTAATACGAGATAATTGATTTACAGAGCAAATTACAGCTGACTTGTGAAAGACATTCAGACAGATTTTTCCTTCCCAAAGTCTGTATTATATTCTATATTAATTTCTTCGTGTAGAAATAATTTGGAAAGTCTATTTTTCTATTACTTTCAACTCCTACCTAAAGCTGCTCTGAGGAATTGCAGTTCACCTTGAAGATTCAGGCTCGGGGCTGGCACAGCTCCTTCTCCTTAACGCCTGGATCAGCCGTACTTTCGATTTTGGGTCAACCCAAAAAATAATCACCGTACTTTGCCAGATTATACGCCGTACTTCCAGGCATGCCGAACCAGTTTTGATGGATCACCTGCTCGAATTACGGCGTATATAACCTTGGGGGTAAGAAATGTCATTGTTCACAGATGTGAATTTTAATTTAATTAGATCCATGCGTCTCTCGAATAGTATTTGATGCGGATCAAAAAAAAATTCAGTCCGTTCGACAGGTTGAGATCGCAAGGAATGACGCCCACTATCGGCCATCAGCTGCGTTTATTGCGTATATATACGACCAAGTTCTGAAATTTGCTATAGACCGTTATTATTATGGAAGACAATCAATCAATCATTAATACAACTAAGATATAATCGATTATTAATCATGCAGTTCATAATAGATATATATAATATTTAGAACATGCTATTGAATATGAAAATTTGATTACTACAAAATCATATCATCATATATTATCATCATATATCATCTATAGCCATGTAATATTTACAAAGTATTATAGTATATCTAATGATATCATGATCAATTCTGAATCAATTTCAATTCATATCTTATGTAATTAACCGAGTGATATACAGCTGATATTTTAAGTAAAATCCCGTTTTTTCCTTACGACATACATCGTTGATATCAAAACGGTTTTAATTTACGACTGTCCGCTTTATTGGTATTTCGACCGTTCGGAAAATTTCCACATGTGGCTTTTCCAGGAGGTCCTTCGGCAGGATCAATACAGATTAGACAGTTCAAATAAGGAACACATTCTAATCCAAGACAACAAGTATCGTTTGGAATCATATCGCAATATTCAAGATAATCGTCACACGATCGCTTGGCTCGACGATTTCCAAACACCTATTAAAATAAATAACAGTTAAATAATCCGTCAGTTCTATATTTGTGTTTTATACGACCTTGTTCATTAACCATCTTCCATTGCGCTTCAACGGGGTTGTTTAAATAGAACTTTGGTAGAATGGACATAAAAATGTTTTACATAATGAAACCCCAAACATATTTTTATTTATGACATACTTCAGTGACCATCAAAAAAAAGTCATAGGTAATACTTGTTTTGCAAAATGGAAAAAATTTGTGAAGGCGTCAAAAGGGTAGCACATACTTTAAATTTTATTCTGGATTTTGAAAAAGGTACCCTTTAATATTTGAACGTACCAAAATTATGGACGCTACCCTCCGGGACCTCTCTTCAAGATATATAATTTAACTGGTACTAATCACGTGATGAGTGAGAGCCTTACAGCTTGGTAAAGATTATTGACAGAGAGTTTAACTCCATTCTCAACATTTACCAACTCTATACTTGCACAAAGGGGCTGCAATTTTCGGATCACCATGGGGTTAAATTCTTCAAATTTCACGTTTCTTAAAGCCCGAGGGAAACTTCCAGACTTTTGGTATACAAGGACGTTCAAATATTTGGGGTGACCTTTTTTCCTTTGTCAAAATTCATAACAAAACTTTAGAGTATGCACGCTTTACCAGAAAAATTGTCGAAGCCCCGGGGGGAGGGGTAACTCCAGCTCTTCAGGGACGGAGGGGTGCCACTCTGGAAAAACGTAAAGTACCCAAAAAGTTCCAAAAATTCTGTTGATGCTACCCAAAAAGTTCTAGCAGATTGATTGATTTCAAGTAAATATACAAAAATGATGCAAAACCTTTTCAAAAATTCTTGAAACAATCAAAAATACGATACCCAAAAGCTCTCAAAAAGTTTTTTCTCAGCTGGAATATGGACCCCAAAAAGTGTCACGTCCCTGCATAGCCATCATAGTGGAATTACCCCCTCCCGGGGTCGAGGCATACATTCATTCTAACCTACTTGCTTAATAGTTTTAGGGTAATATGCCCTTTAAAAAATATTTGGGTATTCTTTTCATAATCGGAAACATTTTAATGGTCATCTTCCCAAAGCTGTATGAGTGACCAATCCCGTTGCAGTGCAATGGAACTTAAAGGCATACAAATGGCCACTGCGCCTTGCTGGATAAAAGTTGAAAATGGATGCTATTTTTCCAGCCACGAGTAATGTGAGACCATAAAAGTGAACAACATCTACTCTGACGAAGTTACACTGTCATGTGGAGTACCTCAAGGCTCAGTACTTGGACCATTGCTCTTTTTAGTTTATGTGAATGATCTACCAAACGTAATTAAACATGGCGCAGCTGGCCAGTTTGCCGATGACACACAAGCATTGTATAATTTTAAACCTAAAGACAACCAATCACTGTGTAATGTACAAAAACAAATTAATGATGATTCAAAAAGAGTTTCGACTTGGTTTGCTGCAAATTCTCTACTACTCAACACTAATAAAACAAAAATTATGGCTATTGGTCACAAAAAGTTAATTAACCGAACTCTGCCAACTTTGACAATTGACAAACAATGGATGCTATTTTTCCAGCCACGAGTAATGTTGTGATCACTGCATCACACACTATTTTAAAGGCCACCGATCAATTTTATGCTTTTAAGCAGACAAAGAATTTTTTTTTATAGCTAAAAAGTAGAATTTCTGTCTTATTTTTACTAATTTTTTGCTCTTTTGAATGAAGAAAATATAAATGGAAAAGGATATAATGATGTCGGTCTTTCAGATTCTCCTTACTTACGACTACACGTATTGCATAAATGTCATATTACGGTCTTACCTTCATATACTGATCAATTGCTAAATTCTCTTTTGATTTGATACTTAATGATTCAACCAATAAAAATGACGTTATAACAATTAGAACTGAAATAGTCATGGCAGAATGTATAAGTCTGAATTGGTTCATCATATAGTTTGTGTGTTAGAAGTATTCAGAAAATAACATCCACTCGACTGATAGAATAGTGTAATAGGCGCTGATAATAATGATATGTGCAGCGTAATGGAAAGTCACCTTGAAGTCTGATGTTGGCTTTGATGCGGTATAGCTTCTTCAATATGAATTACTATACAAATTTAAACCATCTATATAGGTATTTTATTACTTAAGGTATTTTATGTTACCGTGGAGAATACAAAGTATGCTCATATGATAATTATAAATAGTCTTAATATATACGACCAATTTCCTTTGAGCTGAGATTTGACAAATTGATTTAATCAATTTGCTTTCAATTAAATAATTCATCACAATTAAACCAAACGTGAATTCCACATTTTTTCAGAAACTCTGATAACACAAATACCTATATTGATGGCTGTTATAAAAATAGCCACCCATGACCTCAGACATCCTCTGACGGTGTGTAATTATATGACAACCGTTAGATAATTGGTATTTAATTGAGATGCCTTTGCTTAAATATTGTAACTGAGTACTATACTGAGGCTTTTTAATATCATTGTCTCATATATTACAGTTCCACCCAAGATCAATACTTCAAGCTGCATGTGTGCTATAATTGAGTGTTATGTTGTTTTTTGTTGTTATTCGGTTTCTTAAAAGCTATACATAGCAGGGTCCCAATCTTGGATAAAAGCGCAAAAAAGGGATCGGCCCCGGGATCGACTGTATAGGTATATTACACCTTTACGTACAGTATTGATTTATTGAGTATTTTGAAGCATACTATGTCACAGACCAAAACATTTCGATAATATCAGGCAAGCATTCTCGAGATGCTTTTTGGTATGTGACGCAGGTTAATTATTCTTTGAGGGAAGGCGCCAATGCCAATCTACGCTCAATGTCAATGTCCGATTTGAGTATTGAAATTACAACATTTTGTGTTAAAACCAAACTGGATAATATAGAAATAGTGCCATATATAAGGCTCGCATGGTATCTTAAATTCAAGGATTAATATTTGGCATTTAATAAGTCGGAATGTAACACATATTATATATAAAGAAATATTATTTGTTTTGTCAACTGATAAGATGATGATTATGTATGCGAAAGTGATTAAAATGAGAGTCAAAAATGAAACATGCTACAATCACGGAGTGCATGTTTCATTTTTGACCCTCATTCTGTAAATGCTCTGATTAATTTCATTGAACACTATATACCAAGAACTGGTGTGGAGAATTATCCCATTATTATTATTATTATTATTATTATTATGAACGTGATTAAGCAGAATGTAAGTTAACCAACCAGATCAAATATCTGTGTAACTAATTCAATACCGTTCTCGCAATCAACAACTATATATCACGGCCATAGTGAGAGAGTATAATCAGTACGGCAGTTAAGATTTGTCAAGACAATTAAATATAATCAAGGGTCTTGGATTTGTACTTCCTTTCGTAGGGAAATGATCCGCACAAACAGCGCAACTAGACAGTATAGTTCGTTACATCAGTCGTTCATATAATGCCAGGCCAAAAAGAGACATTGAAAGACGTGTGAGACGTGATTTACTCTGTTAATATCAAATGCTTTTGATGTCGGCAATCGTCACAAATCGTGAATACAATCTATACGGGCGCGATACCCAACTTTATAAATCGTCACGACAGTCTAACTTGCTTAATAAATCCCCCCTCTGGTACGGTTGAAAAAGTAGTGCATTAAGTGAGGTGGGATATTAAGCGAGGAAGGAGTATGGATTAGCATGATGCCTGTGCATAATATGAATGGAACACTGATACCTGGAACCTCTCTAAAATCATAGTTTCGGATGTATTCTTATGGAATAGTAGACAATTGTCGTCTTTGGTTTGGTTACTCGGAATTTGACTCTGGCTCCTGTACACATCTGACTGATTTGTTGGGTAAGCCATTATCGCTTATGACATAAAACATTCCTCAGTTTTACCCATACTCTTTTCGCTAATAATCTCATACGTAACATTGCAGATTGTTCGCTACGCTCACTCTCCATAATCATTTATTGCATACAGGTTCAACGGAAATCTTTCTGTCTGTCTATCACAATCAAATTGATAAATTGACAACAATTTTGTATCAAAATCGCAAATTTTGATCCATTTTTGTGTCCGACAACCCCCTTCCCCCAGTCACAATGTTGATTTGCACCCCTGTCTGCCATCTGAGTCCATCATCGAAACACCGGCATGCTCTTATATGTAAACCTATTTCAGGAGCTATACATCCAGGTTTAGTGTACATCAGATCAAATTTAATGCTATGCTTACTCCTTTTTACCCTATATATAGATCATGAATCGGATTGGTTTATCACATTCAACTATAACTAAACTGTTCTTATCATTCTAACCTCTTTGTTATCAGCTGAATCATTCAGCATTTATTCATGTCTTCTAATAGAGAACTTTGCCAAAGATCTACTTATAAGGGTAAAGAAACAATTATTTACATATAGAAAAACAGCAATTCGTATAATTTGAAGGTGATTAATATGTAATGTAGCTCAGCAGTGGTGTATCCCGGTTCTTGAGTTTTTTGCTATTTTGTTAACACATTTCTAAACGAATTTAATAAAGAGGAACAGACCATACAAAAATGATAATGATATTATCATATGCATACATGTAAAGCAGTAAAATATAGATGAGAGTATAATATTGATTTGTTCACGGGGCTAACATTATTGATTACGTTGTACATGACAATGTAGAGGTCTGATGTTTAATGAATGTTATTCTCCATCTACTTATCAACTATTATGTTCTATTGATTATTAATCATTACAAAGTAATAATTACGTAATTGTTATTTATTGCATACTATAGGTATTTGATCTACAACGAGCAAGGCGTTCATGAGATGGTCGTCTTGACACATGCGTTCCTAATAGTTGCTGTGCTGGATTAGAATGTAATCCTTATGGACAGCGGTTAGCATGTATAGTTTCTTATAATGTGAACCCATTTGGATAGTGAGGATGCAGCCTCATTCCATCACGGCCCTAACTGGAGCACCCATGGGGGCACCGTGCGGAAATGAGGGCCGTGATGGAATGAGGCTAGTGAGGATGTATCTCACGCAAAGAAAATGGACTGACCATTACTTGTATTATGATTTCTATATATGTCGTTATGACATTCTATTTGTGTGATTTGTGTAGTATGTTCTGATCCCGAATGGAAAAGATTTAATGATTACAACTTTTTATGTTTGTTGTAATCATACTACAGCTGACATCAAAAAGATATCTAATTATAACATAATGTTATTATTGTTTTATTTTTTATTGCTTTTAGATTGTGTGTTGCATTCATGATTAAAATTTCAATTATTGACTAAACACTTTTTTGTAAGAAAAAGTGCTCTAGCTTTGTAATAAAGTAGCTGTACTCAACTTCCGAATAATTAGTAAATTTGAGAAAATCAACTATTTCGTTTGCCAACATTTATCAATCTCTGTTTGTTGAATCCCAATGCCATGTTTTCCTTTTCTTTATATTTATTTGATTCTATAATTCGGATCATTTTGATGAAATTTTTTATAGCTACTATATACAAATATATAGATGCTTCGATTGTATTGATGTGTTAAGAAAGTCTGGATACAGAAATTATGAATTTCAATATTCTAAGAAAGTATAAATACTACCTGTATTCAATATTCTAAACTATTTTATAAAAAACGTGTAGTGGTTATTTTTATGAAAATTTATTGAAAACGAAAATATATCACTTTACACTTTATTAATTTGCTGTGTAAATCCTATATTCTGATTCTAACATGTTTAAAGGGGCAAAATTGACCGGCGACTGCTGCGAGCACAAGTTGAATTTATGCTTAGCGTAATTCAACCGTCTCGCTTTGAAACAATTGTTATACGCAGGACTAACTTGTAATAAAATTCATGTCAACAATGAACATTGTGTTATAACAATAAGCGTGCACGTGATCCTAAGTGCGTAGCGCCTGCCGGTCATTTTTGTCTGATTCTAACATGTTTAAGTTAATTACACTTTTGAGTAACAATTCCTTGCATTATTGTTCAAAATGAAATACATATTTTGTATCATCTCTGTTTAATATTTAATAATAAGTATACCTTATCCAAATCTCTTATTCGCTAACACTTATATATAGAGGATAGCATATAAGGATATAGCCATATAAGTTAATCGAAATATTCTATTTTTTCAATGCTGCAGTTTTCCTTATTTGTGATCTAAACTAAATATTTGTATTCATCTTCCAAGAAATCTTCTTTTACGGGATATTTCACTTGGTTTAAGGTCTTTGTTGTGCTTATTATATACGGACTGAATTTTCTTCTTTATGTCTCTCATTAAGGCATTTATTATTTTCAAGTTCATATTCCAACCCTCATGCTGCAAGACTATAACGTCGCTTGGGTTGATGATGAACTGTTCATGAACGTTAATAAACAGTTCAGCAAATGTATAGCTCATAATCAAGCAAAACAAAACTGGAACCAAGTTAATGTATTCTTGCAAAAGGATATTTAAAGATCAAAAATTGTATTTAACTTCGAATATTTCGTGAGTTGCAGGGCTTTCCATTTGATTAAAACAATAATTTATTTTTCTATTGATGGAGGCACGAATGGATCTCCGTCTGGTTCAGTGGTGCAGCGCCAAACTGTAAATTGTATTTGGCATGAACATCCTTGACAACATTGATTTTGACCAGGTATGCATTGATGAAGGACAGTCAGGCACGATCTCCTTGCTCTGTGATGAGGAGATGACTATAAAATACAATAATCATCATTAAATAATTTTCATTTATTCAGAAATACCTGATAGATGTGTGTATGCCGATAACAGTATTAATACACTTTTCATCACATGACTAACTAACCAAGATATATCTATATAATAATATATGGCGAACGAGTCAAAGAATACACATTTTTTACTGTTACTTAAGTTTCACGCATTTCACAGCGATCTTCAGACAGGTTTTTTACTCGATGAAAAATATACATGATCTACGTTCTATGATAAAACTATCCTGTGAAATGCGTGAAACTTATAAGTAACAGTGAAGAATGTGTATTCTTTGACTCTTTCGTCATATATTATTATTATTATTTACCGCTCTGTCAAATGAAGACATAGAGCCCTCTATTATCTGCTATTAGATAAACATAAATTGTATTACATATATATATATAAAGTGAAAATTACAAACAATATAATAAAGTATGGATAGTCATAAACTTCAAGTAAATGCTTCTCAAGAAGACACTTGAAACTAGTCCTTGATATATATATATATATATATATATATCTATATAATCATGATAAATAAATTAGTCAATGACTACACATTTCTTCTGTTACTCAGAGTTTCACGCTTTATGTGATCTTCAGACAGAATCCTAAACAGAGTATAATCATGATAAATAACGAAGCATGTGTGTTCAATGTTGATAGATAATTACACAATGACGTTGGCCATAACCCAGCGGAACATCCATATATACCCCCAAAAATCGTAATTTTAAACCTAAATTTGGAACAACAAAAAAAGGTCACGAAAATCAAATTCACAATTTTCGGTTTTCTACAATTTTCGAAAGCTTAACAAAAAATTACGTGCTAGTATATATATGTATATATATATATCATAGAAGGTATCACATTTAGTTTTCATAGATTAAATTGCCTGATGACAACCAAAGGCGTGAAACTACTAGTGGCAAATATGAATGTCTGATTTTTGCGTCGATTTATTATTAAACTGTAAGTTGTCTATATAATTTGTAAATGACTGCCGTGTAAAGTCACACTTGTATAAATTGTGCATAATCACTTGTAAATGGTTGCTGTGTTAATCCTAGACCTGTGCCACATGCCCCTGTACTTCACTTGACCTGCGGCTGATGAGCGCAGGTACGCAGCGGAATAGTGGGCCTTGTGGAGCTAGGCTATGTTAATCCTTGTGACATTTTCATTTTCTAATAAATATATATAGACATCGTGACAATTCCAAATACACGTTACGTAGACATAGATTTAAACTCAATTCAAACAATTCCCCACGCCCTAGTCGAGTCCATCAAGCATCGATTTTCCATTCGTACCGGGGGAGGGGTAACTCCAGCTCTTCAGGGACGGGGGGTGCCACTTTGGAAAAAGGTAAAGTATCCAAAAAGTTCCAAACATTCTGTTGATGCTACGCCAAAAAGTTGTAGCACGATGATTGATTTTAAGTATAAATACATAAAAATGATGCAATAGTTTTTCAAAAATTCTTGAAAAAGTCAAAAACAGAATACCCAAAGGCTCCAAAATTTGAAATCTCATACCCGAAAAGTTTTTCTCAGCTGGAATATGGACCCAAAAAAGTGGCCCGTCCCCGTATAGCCGTCATAGTAGAGTTACCCCCTAGGGCATTCGTACCATCCTCATTTCAATGTGACTTGGTCAGGATGTGCGTACCGTTACAAACTGAAATAGTGTGTCCGTGACGTCTGATAGCAATAATGTCAATAATGTAATACAATATGTCCTTTATTTAAATCATGTCATATCATCATCAAAAGGCATAATATATACTAGCGGAGAATGAGATATAATTTTTTCAGGTGTCATGATAAATTTCATCTTACGGTCTTACCTTCATATACTGATCACTTGCTAAATTCTCTTTTGATTTGATATTTAATGATTCAACCAATAAAAATGACGTTAGAATAATTAGAACTGAAATAGTCATGGCAGAATGTGTGAGTCCGAATCGATTCATCATATAGTTTGTTAATGTGTTAAAAAATATACTTTAAATCACATCCACTCGGCTGATAGAATATTAGACATACGCTGATAATAATGATATGTCCAGCTTATATGAAAAGTCACCCAATTAAGTCTGATGCTAGCTTTGATGCTGTATTTCCCAATGAATTACGAAGCAAATTAAAACCGCCTATATAGGTATTATAATACTCAAGCTATTAGCATTTATGTTACTGTGATTAATAAATAGTCTTTAATAAGAATATACGACCAATTTCCTTTGAGCTGAGATTTAACAAATTGATTTAATCAACTGGCTTTCAATTAAATAATTGACAACAATTGAAATATTGAATCTATCATAAATTTCATTTATCAGCACAATTTCTTCTGATAACACAAATACCTATATTGATAGCTGTTATAAAATTAGCCACCCATGACCTCAGATATCCTTTGACGGTGTGTAATTATATGACAACCGTTAGATAATTAGTGTTTTATTCAGAGAAGTCTTTTCTTATATATATATCATTGCAACTGAGTACTAACTGAGACTTTCTAAAATCATGATATATCATGTATTAATTTGGAATAATGACAGTAGTTCTACATAAGATCAATACTTCAAGCTGCATGTGTGCTATAATTGAGTGTTATGTTGTTTTTTGTTGTTATTCGGTTTCTTAAAAGCTATACATAGTAGGGTCCCAATCTTGGATAAAAGCGCAAAAAAGGGATCGGCCCGGGATTGACTGTATAGTATATTACATCTTTACGTACAATATTGATTTATTGAGTATTTTGAAGCCTATCTATGTCACAAGCCAAAAACACTTCAACAATATTAAGCAAGCATTCTCGAAGTATTTTCTGGTATGTGGCGTAGGCTGATTATTCTTCGAAGAAAGGCGCCAATGCCAATCTACGCTTGATGCCAATGTCCGATTTGAGTATTGAAATTACAACATTTTGTGATTTTTTTAAGTAGTAAAGAAGCAGTGACGCAAATAAGGCTCGCATGGTATCTTAAATTGAAGGATTAATATTTTGACATTCAGTAAGTCAGAATGTAACAAATATATATATATAAATCCATAGAAAGAAATATTTGTTTATGGTTTATCCATCCGAGTCATTAATAGGTTCATGAAATGCCCATGAAATGTTATAAAGATTTTTATTCATAAACGCAACATTCAGAAATTCTTATTGGAATAGCTTTATTGGAACTATATATAGATTAGAATGGCTCGTATAGCATATATATTTTGTCCACTTACAAAATATAATGAGCCCCCTTTCCATGCAGCCTTGGGAGGCTACACCATCCTGCCATACTCAAATTCTTCACCCGACTGATTAATACATGGCCTCACTGCGTTGTCTGTTAAAAAAATCCAATCATAAAATTCTAGAGGCGAATGAAGAACTATAATCTCTATCGAACGTTTTCGGTTGTATATGAATGGGTGACTTTATTTTTCTTCAGTTTTAAATATATGATGTTTACTTGTTCGTTTCATATGAGACAAAATAATTAGAACCCATTCGGATGAGGATGCATCTGACTCATGCAAAGAAAATGGACTGACCATTATTAGCACCTCTATGTATGACATTCTATTTGTGTGATTTGTGGTATGTTCTGATCCCCAATGGAAAATATTCAGTGATTATAACTTTTTATGTTTGCTGTAAGTCTGTAACTTAGACTCGGACTTTCGTGACTTCATAGCGCTTCGCTCTTGTCTCCCAAATTTTTCTTGTTTAGTAAATATGAATTACAAACATATGGCAAATGTGTGGTAACTCTTTATTTATGCAATTTTAATAATCTAGAATCTAGTTAAATAGGCTATAATATGATATGAGATAAACGCATGTATATGAGAATGCTCAATGTTTGTTAAAACAGAGCATAATATAGGAGTGAGACACAAGATGAGGCAAAACAAAGGAAAAGTTCTAAAATTTTTAATCTCTAAATTGACACCGTAAAATTTCACAAGAATCTGGAAAAGGCACTCCACAAATAATGGTAATGGTATGTGATCCCTTTATAGCCGATGTACTGAACCCCCCCCCGCAATCAAAGACTACAAATATTGTTCTTGGAATCATTGAAATAACAACGTAACAATAGAAGCTTTGACACACCTGACGAGAACTTTTTTGCCCAAATTGTTTTTTCTCATTCTTTTAGGGTAAATGTCCTCTGTAAAATATATTTAAGATGTCTTTTCATGATCTGAAAAACTTGATGATCATTATGCCAAATTTTTATTTGAACAATCCCGTCTAACCGCAATGGAAGCTACCCCCGTGCTTAATACATAACGGTAATAAAAATTATATGCAAAGTCATCCCTAACATCAAGAAATATGAAGTCCAGCTAGCTTTGTGTCTAGCGTGGCATATGCACACTTTCTGTAATCCCGTTATTAATGACTAACTAATGGAGCGATTTATCAACAGACATAAAAAAGTCACACACATCTGCAAAATTCGATCGATAAAGTCTTCACTCAGAATTAAGCTATAGGAGAAAGTAGGTATCTCAAAATATAATGAAATATTGAAATATATAGTATTACATACATTCATACAATGCCATACATACATAACTTATTATTATTATTATTATTATTATTATTATTATTATTATTATCACTATCATTATCATTATCATTATCATTATCATTATCATTATCATTATTATTATTATTATTATTATTATTATTATTATTATTATTATTATTATTATTATTATTATTATTATTATTATTATTATTATTATTATTATTATTATTATTATTATTATTATTATTATTATTATTATTATTATTATTATTATTATTATTATTATTATTATTATTATTATTATTATTATTATTATTATTATTATTATTATTATTATTATTATTATTATTATTATTATTATTATTATTATTATTATTATTATTATTATTATTATTATTATTATTATTATTATTATTATTATTATTATTATTATTATTATTATTATTATTATTATTATTATTATTATTATTATTATTATTATTATTATTATTATTATTATTATTATTATTATTATTATTATTATTATTATTATTATTATTATTATTATTATTATTATTATTATTATTATTATTATTATTATTATTATTATTATTATTATTATTATTATTATTATTATTATTATTATTATTATTATTATTATTATTATTATTATTATTATTATTATTATTATTATTATTATTATTATTATTATTATTATTATTATTATTATTATTATTATTATTATTATTATTATTATTATTATTATTATTATTATTATTATTATTATTATTATTATTATTATTATTATTATTATTATTATTATTATTATTATTATTATTATTATTATTATTATTATTATTATTATTATTATTATTATTATTATTATTATTATTATTATTATTATTATTATTATTATTATTATTATTATTATTATTATTATTATTATTATTATTATTATTATTATTATTATTATTATTATTATTATTATTATTATTATTATTATTATTATTATTATTATTATTATTATTATTATTATTATTATTATTATTATTATTATTATTATTATTATTATTATTATTATTATTATTATTATTATTATTATTATTATTATTATTATTATTATTATTATTATTATTATTATTATTATTATTATTATTATTATTATTATTATTGTCATGGCTTCAAAATTTGACACAATTCTTAATGGAACGCTATATCCCTTCTTTTAATAGATCATTTTCCATATTTAATATTTAAAGTTCATATTTAAAAACATCCTGCAAGACCAAGTTCATGAACATTTTATGAACTGTTCATCAAATTTTACAATTTGACCTAAAGCTCAAAGGCAAGTTAAACAAATCTTGAAACCAAGTCAATGTATCCTTACAGTAAGGTTTTTCAGAACTAAACATTTTATTTAATTGCAAAGACTTTGATTGGAGCATTAAGACAACATTTTATTCTTCTTCATGGTGGTGGAGTTGCAAATGGATCTCCGTCTGGTTCAGTAGTGCAGCGCCAAGCTGATTGTAGTTGCTGGTGTAGTTGGCATGACAATCCTTGACAACATTGATATTGACCAGGTATACATTGATCAAAGATAGTCAGGCACGATCTCCTTGCTCTGTGATGAGGGAACGGCTATTATAAAATGCAATAATCATTGTGATGTATAACGAAGTACTTGTAGTCAATATACAGTTGTTGCAGATAATTACAACTTTGGCCTTGATCCAGACACTACGGACACCAAAACCATAAAAAATTGTGAACTTTCATTACGTTTTCATTGCGTTTTCATTGCGTTTTCATTGCGTTTTCATTGCGTTTTCATGGCATTTTCAAGGCCTTTTCACATTTTAATATCGTGAATATGGGCCGGGATGTTTTCATGGCTTAAAAAAGTTGTGGCTTTCATTTTATTACATTTTAATGGTGTAACACTTTCATGGCATTTTCATAGTTTTGGTGTTGGTATTGAGGAGAACCTCCACATACAAAGGTACCCTTAAAATATCGAAAATTGGAAGGGTGATTTTAAACCTAAATTTGGAATAAAGATTTTCACATCGGCTATATTGGTGTTGCATACCAATACATCCCAGTGTCACGGTATTTTCAATATAAACCACCAGGGTTATTAATCTTTTCTTTGAATAATTCTGAGGGACTGATTGAGAACCTGTGAAAAAGCTCTATAACAAAATGCGTGACGAAATCACATTTACAATTTTTGATTTTTTGTAACAGCTGTATCTAATATATACAAAGGGTGTAGATGTGTAATTTTTCGCGGCTGCTCTATTATTATTTGTGGAGATATATTAAGCTAGGTGGGACATTCAAAACGGAGTTCTACTGTACTTTTCAAATTTTGTAGTAGAAATTTTAAAATTCTGATATATACACAATGTACACTAAATGGGGAATTTGATGTCAAGTTTACGAATGTTTAGATATTTTTTACTGAGTCTCAAATTCTCAGCTTCCACCACGTGTGAAATGTAACATAAAATGATCAAAATGGTACGAACTATATACAGGTATACCCAAAAGAAAATTGGGTATCAAATTCATTTTTAAATTCTGGTGTATCCTTTTTCAGAATTAGTAAAATGTTTGAGATACATTTTCAAAGTGTAAAAAACGGTTTGAATCATTTCCCTGAAAGACAAAACGACGCACTTCAGTCTTGAATACCAGGAGTTACCCGCACCGGTAAAATAGTTGATTAATTGATATAGCTGCAAAACAGCAATAGAATATTCTGTCCCTCCAGAATTATTCAAAGAAAAGATTAATAACCCTGGTGATTTATATTGAAAATACCGTGACACTGGGATGTATTGGTATGCAACACGAATATGGCCGATGTGAAAATCTTTATTCCAAATTTAGGTTTAGAATCACCCTTCCAATTTTCGATATTTTGTATTACCCAAATCCCTCCTTAATTCAAAACTTTAGTAGCGTTTGAGATTACTCCAGCTATAGCTACCACGCATATACATATCATCGTATACATATCTTAATTATTCCATTGCATTTGCATCGATACAATATATTTCCGTCATTTCCCATCGGATCAGCTTAAATTCAAACTTGAATCTAATATTCTATTGCTGTTTTGCAGCTATATCAATTAATCAACTATTTTACGCGTGCGGGTAACTCCTGGTATTCAAGACTGAAGTGCGTCGTTGTGTCTTTCAGGGAAATGACTCAAACCGTTTTTACACTTTGAAAATGTATCTCAAACATTTTACTAATTCTGAAAAAGGATACACCAGAATTTGAAAAATGAATTTGATACCCAATTTTCTTTTAGAATCTCGGTAAAGGATAATACGACCCAATTGAAGTTGCACGTCCCCGTATCACAAGTTCTCATTCTTACCTGTTCAAGTTGATCTTTATGGAAATCATACTTTGATCGAATGGTCGAAGATCCAACCAATAAGAATAAAGCGAACATGAAAGCAAGAATAGCTAAGGCACCAAAATTGTTCATCTGTGACAATAACAGTATAGAACAAAGTGAGTAGATGTATACGAATAGAGAATAAAAACTATTTGAGTATAATTGTGCTGCCAAGTATACGGTCCAAATTAACTAGTACATATAACCGGTGTAACTGTGAAAAATGAACAATGAAAACGTGTACTTACGCCTGTAGGTTATAGTTACACCCTGCCAATAATTCTTCACAGGACTGCAAAATGCGATGATTGAGTCAATACTTCATAAAACGAGGATTTACAATAAAAAAAACAACGTTTAATACGTCCTCATTGGCCCTCACTGTCAATAGGTCTATACTGTAGTGCAGTATTATGCCCTTTGACCTCTGGACGAGAAGCTGTTATCATGCGGATAAGTTATGTCGCATGAATTTACCTCCGTAACTATGCTGGTAACTACATGTCGAGGAGATGAATTGTTGAAAACAAGAGTAAAGATATAGGACCGTTTCCATTAGTCCGTAATCAAATAAGAAGACATGAATCCGGTCGATTAAATCAATGTCAATTAAATGATAAGCATCATAGTCTGATATTGTTCATACAGATACAAATACTATACAAGTTGTTGTTGAAATACATGCGAAGCCTTTAAAGAGAAATGTGAAATGAATGAGCCAATCTCCGTGCGCTTTCAACATACGCATTCTGCATTGCGCATCTACAACCATAGAGGTATAAGATAGATTCTAGATAGATTCGTACTTATTCCTCTATGTCTAGAACGACTAAAATATAGAATTGACTGCCATAGAAATGTTTACGATAATCGCTTTTAGGCAAATTGAATACATTACAAGCAATGATTTTGCCTTGGGCTCAAGGCATTTAGCTCTGGATGGGGGAGGGAAGGAGGGAGAAAGAGAAGAAGAGGAGGTGGAATTCAAATTTCTTGCTGAGAAGTAGCAGAGAAAGACCGTGGCTAGGATTCACGTAGTTTTGTCAAAACAAATCAGATCCAAAGAAGTCACGATAAAATTAATTATTTCGGGGAAAGTGTGTTGAAAATTGTAATTTTGAGACACAATGCAAAGTACTGAATACACAAACAAGATAATATGAAATATATAGGACGCCATTTTCTTATGAACATAAAATCTAAGAAGACTTATACACAATTATGTTAACTATAGCATGGAAAAACATGAACAGAAACTCAATCTTGAAAGTTTGAAAGTTTCAACATTGTCAACATTTCCGGCCTTACTTCTCCACACATTACAACGTACTTGTTACATCATAAATCTTTTGTCTTATATATAGCAGCAATAATAATAGTAGCAATATATAGTAGCAAATTATAATCATGAAACATTTGCTATACGCATATAATCAGTATAGACTATAAAATTTATTAAAGTATAATCATGTACGTACATTTCATATATATATATATATTTTCTATCTTGAATATATATAGAAATTTGATTTTTCTATTTCTATGACGCTATATACTTTTTGGTAGGTATATATCTCTGCGTAAAATTGAAAAATCAAGTTTTCCGTAAAAAATCAAAGCCGCCGCAATCCAGAGGAAAGCCGCGCAGGCAATAAACCGTGAATATGATCAAGTGTTTGGAAATCTCGAACAAAACCAAAACATAAATTGGGATGACGAAAACTACTTTCTACTGTTGTGATTATTTATGTTTAATTAACTGTCAGTTAAATTCTACTTTTCCAGACGTATAGCTCTCAGCTGAAAATCGTTTATAAATTTCACTACAGAGAGTGCCATGTTTACGAAATTCGAAAAAAACCGTACGGACGAATAACAGAATAATTTTGTTATTGGTACGTACGGACATATAAGCACTTCGTTTTAGTAAACCAAGGTCCACGCAATAAAACTAGCTTAGGGTCAGTACTACCATGTCTCTGTATAATTATGCTTTGATGAGTATAATCATCAGCCAGCTTTTAATAAAGCCAATTCGAAAAATCATCAGCGAAATGAAACTAGACCAACCGAATGTTGTCCTTCCACTGCTATCACATGGGGATATGCTTATGAAGATGAATGTAATATGTGTATTATTGCTTCATCTAGCTATTCAAAGAAGAAATTTATTTCGATAAAACAGTATTAACGTATTTTGATAAAACGGTACTGGCGTATGTTTTTATATAGTTTATATTGAATTAGATATCTACAGTAAAAATTTATTAATATCAAACTGCAGTTGGAACACTTGAAAATCATTTGGCAAAATCTCAATTTAATTAATACTTTTAAATCATGAAATGTTATCAGTATATATAGTACTGGTATGGAAGTAATAGCTGGGCATTATAATTAACACACTTTCATTAGCTATTGATAATTACGTCTCAATTTTCTTTACCACATTCTATGGATTGGTATGGAAGGATTATGACATTTTAACTAACACATTTTTATTAGCTTTTAATAATTACGTTTCAATTTTCTTAATATGGCATTTCATGTATGACGTATTTTCTATATGGTTCATATTGAGCTAGATATCTGTAGTACATTATTAATATCAAACTGCAACTGGAATTCTTGAGAATATTTGGCAAAATCTTACTTTAATTCATACTTTCATTTTCAAATCAGGAACTATACTACTATACTGGTATGGGCGGATTTCTTTTAAATTGTGAAATGCTATTAAGGAATACGTGGGGATTGCGAAATTTTAGTTTTAACCGTATATAATACATACTGTATATGCTACATACATTTATGTCTTCAATGCTTCTTTGACAATAATAAACATTACTCATTTTGGTAACTGCATATATTTGAAAAATGATAGCTAAATTCTTAAAGTTATGTTCAATGAAAAAAAATAAAAAAGTTTTTCCAAACGCTTCAGTAATCATTGTAACATTGTAGTCATTTTAACTTTAGCAATGTATTTTTAATACCGTTCATGTTATCAATAGATTTTTGATTCTGAAATCCATATTAAGCATAGAGCGAAACCACCTCCTGTGTGAAGAAAATTAAATACAGCTTCTCAACAGTAACAACATTGGGCCGAAGGCCCACAAGGCCCTCCGCAGGAACTACAAAAAGGCCTTTTTTCTAGTAATATATAATATAATAATAAATAAACGAAAAAATCAGACATTCATATTTGCTATTGTTAGCTTCACGCCAAGGCGATCATCAGGAAATTTAATCTGAATTGAAATTGACTTGATTATAAATCAGATTAAATTGCCTGATGATCGCCTTGGCGTGAAACTAGTAGCAGCAAATATGCATGTCTGATTTTTTCATTTATTTATTACTAAACAGCTCTGCATGTATGGCATCGAGCACAATAGAAACAGCAAAGACAACATAAGTACATTGATATTACTAATATATAATACATATATAGGACTAGAATTATAAGATGATACGTATTATAGGAATATCATATATTTTGCCCAATATATCTCTCTAAACGTAGATGTTGTCTCAAATTACTGACGCTGCTTATCTATTCACTGGATTTCCGCCTGCTCCGAAAATACATTTGAAACCTGGTGGAGCACCAAGTGGGTAGTAGAGGCATTCTAAACCACCACAGCAAGTAGGCGGTAAATTTGGATCACATTGCTGGAGTAACGGAATGCAGGAACGTTTTGCACGATGATGGCCAATCTAAAAATGGATGAGATGTATGCATACTGTAAATAATTAACAGACGATTAGGATCAATAGCTAAGTTGCTTGATTCAGTTGTTGACGTATACCCTATATGATCTATATCGTAGACACATGGCATTACCAGGAAAGATCACTATGAAGCGGAATCGGGGTCATAATTCTATGAAGCGGAATCGGGGTCATAATTCCGACTTTCATGCCGTCGTTGGATTTCCGCGTCGTCGTTGAATTTCATTCCATGTTTCTATTCCGTTTTCATCTGCGCTGCCATCTGCGCATCAATTTGAAAACATCACAAAGAATCAATTTCAGGGCTCTTCAGGTCAAATTTTAAATAGCTTTAGTTTAACGGGATAATTTCTGGAAATACAATGACTATTTAGTTTTATAAGACTTATAAGAGGTCTGGATTGTAAAATATTCAAGCTTATATGGATATGGAAAACGATGGCATTAATGTTTGCACTTTATTATTGAGAAACATATAATAATTATCGGAACATGTGATTGAAGGTTGACAGACAGACTCGGAAAAAGCAAAATCAAAATCCATGAAATATAGAAGCAGCAGACGCATATTCAAAATATTGGACGTTTTGTAGTCTTGCAGTAGTGGGACTTTTTCATTCTGATCAATGACATCAATCATATTGTCCTAGCTAGATTCTTAGATTTTCCGAAGAAAAGTATTCGAGACAACGTTTAAAAACAACATAAATACTTCACATGGTGTTAGGGTGCATCGGTGTTATCAGTATTTCATGGATTTTGATGAAGATGATGTTGCATTTTCATTTTGATGTGGCAGTTACATTTTACTACATAATAGCTTTAATAATAGTAGCTATAAATCTTTCTCAATTAATGACATAAATGATATTAATAAATTAATAAACTGCAAACATTTCTATTGTTTTTCCATCATATAAGCGTGAGTATTCCACAATCCAGACCTCTGATAGAATTTATAACAACTATTTGAAAACGAACAATAAAGTAAGTAATGAATGCTAAGCCTGAATCTGACAGTAATTAAAATCCAGGGTAGATAATATCAAACATAAATCGAAAACCTTCTTCTTGGTAATAAAACACCTTGGTCAAAAGTGAGAGACAATTTGATAGTTGCGCAGATGGCGACGCAGACGGCAGCGCAGACGGAAGCGCAGACGACGGAATGAAGTTCAACAACGAAGCAAGATCCAACGACGACTCCGCAGCTCAGAATATTGACCCCGATTCCGCGCGAAATTAATTGCGCAGACGGCAGCGCAGATGACGACGACATGGAAACACGGAATGAAATTCAACGACGACACGGAAATCCAACGACGGCACGAACGTTTGGAATTATGACCCCGATTCCGCTTCATAGATCACAATGCCGTGAAACAGGTGTCACAGTATATGTCGTGCAGTAGCTCGTCAAACGCCCGAATATTCCTAACATAGGATGTTGCGATGACATTGCTTACTTCATTGGTGCATTATACTCAAACTCCCATACATTGGCTGGAGACGTGCTGTCTTGTGACGGCTATATATTCTACGTAGGAGATTCTCCTCAATATTTTTTAGTTTCTCAGAAATTTGAAAAACTTTTCTTTTAACAATCTGTATTTTTGTATTCCATTCCATAATATACAAAAGCAATATATAGTTTTATACTTATATAAATTAAAACTAATTACAGCTGTCTATACGCATTTTGAAAACCTAAAATAAGTCATTAAAACTAATAAAATAAATTAATAAAAAAAACTATTCTACAAAACTGTCAATATTTTATTATTTTTCAATATATATATATATATATACAGTGTAACCTGCTTATGTGCAATTCGGATAAATGAAATTCCCGCTTATCTGCAACTTGGCTTTGAAACCTGTTAAATAATTTTCTGGTCAAGTCCTTGGTAAGCAATTTCGGATAACTGCAAATTCGGATAAATGCAATGAAAACCGTTGGCAATTTTGACTTGCACTTATGCGGGTTACACTGTAAATTAAGCCACTTACTTTTAATGTTGAAGATTCTGATCCATTTACATCTACGCAATGAACAGAAATCAAAAGCAGAACTGTAAATAAGAATAGCGCGGCCATCTTCTACTTTCTGCTCTAATTTCAGTATGTGTGAAAGAGGGTAAGTACCAATCTTCTACTTCATATACAAGATCAGTACTTTGTGTGACTAAACAACTATCGCTATTACTGATATCTCACTGACGTTAAACTTCATATATTTAACACAATCGTTCCGAACTGAGGTTGATATTATTTTTAAATAATATACGCAATATGAATTTTACTTAATACTTTAGAAGTATTGTTTTAACGTAGAGTTTCCTCTCCATTATGTTCCATATTTCCGACAGACGAATATTAGGTTTTTTATATTGCCAATTATGCTATGGATCCTATCGTGAATGATTGTAGAAATTAAAGAACGAATATTGTTTCGAACTAGTAATTGTAATTGTAATGAATGAATGAATGATTGAATGAATGATTAGTTTAGTTCTGCATAGCAGCATATAAATGTGAATTACATACAGAATAATTAACATAAATTAACAAATGATTAAATAGTTTTGCATAATTAAGAATTTAGATAGATTTTCGTTTGAGAGATATATTTTAAATTTATAAACATTGGGTGCCTGACGTGTTTCCAGGCTTAACGAGTTATATACATTTATGCATCTTACAAAAAAGGTTTGACGATGGCGATTTGAATGAGCCATTGGCACAACAAGTCGACCATGTGGAGTGACAGTAATGGGATGGATTTTCCGCTGGGTTCGTACCGTCCTCTAATTATCATAATTATATACTGTGAAGGACGGAGATAAACGACTATGCAAATACGAGACATGATATAATATATATTTATTATTCTTTAAGTTGTTTTATACTTCATATGAAACATTTGTACAATGCCCAATCCCGGGGGGGGGGGGTAACTCCACTATGACGGCTATACGGGGCGTGCCACTTTTTTGGGTCCATATTCCAGCTGATAAAAAATTTTGGGTATGAGATTTCAAGGTTTGGAGCTTTTGGGTATCCTATTTTTGACTTTTTCAAGAATTTTTGAAAAAGTTTGCATCATTTTTGCATATTTACTTGAAATCAATTAACCTGCTAGAACTTTTTGGGAAACATCAACAGAATTTTTGGAACTTTTTGGGTACTTTACCTTTTTACGAATTGGCACCTCCCCGTCCCTAAAGAGCTGGAGTTACCCCGGGACCCAGGTATCCTCTTCACAGCATCAATAATGAAGATAAACGATTACAAATACGAGATATGGTATAATATATATTTGTATAACTGTAGTGTATTGTAATATGTAAATTCTAATCGTTATTATATAGATAGCCACATATACCATCTTATTGTTGTATAAATATTTTATTCTGTATAATATGTTAATTGTCACATATTGCTTGCCAAGTGATGGCACAGAAATTAATGAAACAGAGTACAGATTTGAGCTTGGTGTTATAAATTGTGTGTTTGATGATCTCAGTTGATAATGCTACATTAACTATTAGAAAAGTAAGAGATATACCGACACAACAGTAACGATTCTTCTTTTACACGTTACATGAAACGAGGTTAACACACTGGAGAGGCTACTACAAACAATAGTAATGATACGCATATGCTATACAGTGTAACCCGCTTAAGTGCAGGTCAAAATTGCCAATGGTTTTCATGATTTATCCGAATTTGCAGTTATCCGAAATTGTTTACCAAGGACTTGACCAGACAATTGTTTAACTGTTTCAAAGCCAAGTTGCAGCTAAGCGGGAGTTTCGCTTATCCGAATTGCACATAAGCGGGTTACACTGTATAGACCGATGCCGTATATAATCTGTGACACCCACACTAGACAATGACATCACGTGATGAGTCTAATAGATGTATCATGTAATCCTCGCTTATTCTATGTTAAGTAAATCACTTACTAGAAAAAACAGACTTAAATTGTGTTGTATAGTACTGTACAGTGAAACCTGTATATAACGGCCAGTTAGAGAGGTAGATATATTGACCACTATAGACAGGTGGCCTTTATATACAGGTTTGATTCAATAGAAAATATTATTTTCGACATTGCAAGAGTGACCACTATAGACAGGTGGCTGCTGTATAGAGGTGACCGTTATAACAGGTTTGACTGTAATAGAGGGAGTAATCGCAACCGATATGTTCCCCGGTATATCGTTCTATCTATATGATGTAACGTTTTGCTGTCCATTTCAAATTATCAAAATGGCCGCCTCCCTTTTTCCGTCGAAAAGTACCAAGAAAAGAACCCCTTAATTTAAAATAGGTTCAATATAGGCATTAATATACATGCTGTCAATTCATTGCAATCCGTTCATTCAGTTCATAGACAATTGCACATCGGGTAATAACATTGTAATAATAATAAATTTTTTTACTGGTTTTTACTAAAATAGTATATACTGTATAGCTATATGATATGATTTGAAACATGATGCAACGTAATAATATCAATTAAAGACAACAATACTGTAATTAGCAGCGAGACTAACAATTAAAAAATATCATCAAGACATATATATATCATATCTTTAATATAAATGTAGAGTGTTGTTTTTCACGCTACTTTTCAATTGGTACAGTACTGCTCAAATAAACTATTCAAAGCATAAATAGGAGTCTAAAATGATACATACTGTATTATGGTTATAGTGCTCTCTAAATTTCACACTATTATCTTTGTATCAGAAATTGTCTTATAACATTTGCTCATCGTCCAACTGGACCGCCACCGCTTACGTTCTGAGAGAATATGCAATAGTCCCCTGGTGGATTACCAGCACCCCATGGAAGACATTTTAAACCATAACAGCAATAAGGCGGTAAATCTGGATTACATAGCTGTAGTAATGGAATGCAGGAACGTTTTGCACGATGATGGCTGATCTAAATGAATGAAAAACACGTGGAGTCGTAAGGACAAATCACAACGTCGCTAAACAGGCTTAAATTAGCCTGCATCTAGACTAAAACGTTTCTGAAGGAAAGTGTAAAATAAAATATCAGGATCATATCAGCAAATATCAGCAAATCTCAATTTATCAATCGAGTAATTCCATGGTGGAACAGTTTACCAGAGAGCGTGGTAACTTCCAAATCATTAATTTCCTTCAAATTAAAATTGAACACTGTTGATCTAAATGCCTTGTGCAAAGTTAATTAACAATCTATATGAACTACTAGTATAGTTAACACAATCAACACATTTTAATTTTATGCTTTCTTTGTGTAATTTAAAGGATATATGTAAGTGGAAGTTTTACTTTCCTATATAATCCGGTCAGTATTTTTGAAAAATAAACAACAACAACAACAACATATTATACACCGTCTATATTGTATTGGTGTATTAGGGACTTTCTGTTTTCTGGCCTTATTTATGTGAATGTTTTTTCTTGCCCAAGCCACTTACTTTTTTTAATGTGGAAGATTCTGATCCATTTACATCTTCGCAATGAACAGAAATTAAAACCAAAACTGCAAATAAGAACAGCACCATAATTTCTTTTATACTGTCCTACAGTAGAAGGATTAAACTCAGATTATACTTTGTCGATAGTATAAACTAGATCGTTCCGAAGAGAGCTTGATATTATTTTTACTATTCAGCAATGACGTTAATTAATCATGATTTAATTCGGAGGTCATGTTAACAGTAGAATTTCCTTCCCATCTTTCCGACGGACAAATATTGGGTTCATGACCATTGACCAATTGACCATGCATTCCATGCGCATTGCGTATACAATAATAGAATATAGCTGGAATAGAATATAGCTTATTGAAACATGATTTAGGACATATACCAAGCACGGGCGGAGATATATAAGCCAGTGATACATGATAGGCCAAATACGGGATAGTGTGACATATTTTAAGCTATTTAGTTTTCGGATACATTTTTGAAAACTACTTCTTGAGGCATGAAAATGATTTCTTTTCTTTTTCACACTTATGAGTGAACAGATTATTAGTAATATTGATGAATAGTCCAATTTTTTCTTCAAATTTTTATATGATGGTTAATATCCTGTAAGCATTCTGAATATTTAATTAATAGCTGTGAATCTCTAAAAATTGTAAACGATATAAGGCTTCTTTAGACTTTTTCCACTATCGGTGATTCCGACTGATTCGGTGTTGACTGCCGGGAAGAAGAAGTGGTCGACCTATTTGATATCTTGTACGTCTGTTGACCTCCCTTGACCGTGACAGTTGTTCTGATGAAATAATGTATAAATATATAAATTATATACAGGTTGTGCAATATATATTCAGACTTCAGTAAGGTGCTCTTTATTGCATATTTGCCTTCTGTCTCCAGCATCCTAATTTCTGAGCAGACAGTAAAAAATATTTCGAGGGTAATGATTTGCGGGCATAGCTCTGTGCGTGCTGCCCCATATAATTCGAATACGAGGCGTTATCATGGCATCCCCTGGGGCCTTAGATGAATTACCCATCGGCAGGTCTTAAACGCGGAACACGGAAGACGCGGAAAGATATACGGAAGAGTTGAAATAGAGGTTTCTATTGTCTTTTCGAGTATCAGAATGAGACAACCGGTTGGGGATATGCCGCCTTTCCTGTCATTTATCTGCCGCTAGCAGCGGAAAAACACAAGTGTAGTGAATGAAGGTGAATGAACAGAACATAAAAATCAAAATTTATTAAGCCGATTATGTACAGCAGACGTGGTAGACACCCGAGCCATCAATGGTACTACTCAAAGGAATAAAAATAAGTAGTTAGATAGTAATCGGATATTTCATGTAATTTATCTCAAAATGTTTCGTACTATTCAGGGGCGGATCAGTTTTAAAATAGGGTGAGTCTCGAAACTGAAATCGGACAATAAAGGGGCGAAGCCCCGTCCATCTAGGGGGGTGCGGGGGCATGCCCCCCGGAAATTTTTTTGTAATTTCAAGCTCTTAGGAGCTCTCTAAAAGCAGTTTGGTCTCAACTTTACTATATTGAAGCATTACTAAAACACTGGTCATTCAAGACAAAACACATTTCAATTTTTGATTGATGATTTTCGATTTCGTATATTTTTCAAACATTTTTTTACAAGGTCAAGATTAAGATTATACAAGGCCTTGATTTAATACAGTCTTCAGAGTATATTGATAATGTAGCTAAGCTATTACAGTCTAAATTTTTTACATGTATAATTGGTATACCTGAAATTACAAAAAGAAAACTATATTGACGTGAACCATGTGTGAGAATGAGACTGAGAGACTCGACATTGACAGCATGTGAGCTTAGTTATATGTATCAAATATTAACCTCCGTTATTCAGCATAATCAAGTCCATTCTCGAAATCTCGGACCTTTAACATATAGAAGAATATGTGTATTAAAAAAAGACAAACAGCACGATATTTCAAATCGCAAGGCTTTGACGGTCTGCCTTCCCCTATTTGCACATTATCGTGTACATGTTAATTAAACATATAAACCACCATGCTCAGTCTAAGGCTGTATGAATAAACAAACACAAACTTTACATAGCCATTCTAATCCGTGTCAGAACCTTTAACAATAAATTAACAACATAACCAAACAAAATAATACGTACCTTAAAGCAGTGCATAGCTCCTTCTTGGATTCTTAGTAATTAGCAGAAATGTAAACAGTAAATGTAAATGTAAATATCTTTCAGCATGTAGATTTCCAAATTTACGATAAAAACATTATAAAATAAGATTTTAGCAAAGAAAATAGCGAAAAAGAAGACAACTTCGCCATAAGACGTTGCTGACTGTTGTTGATATTGTCCAAATTACCAGCCTTTCATATGTGCAGGGTATATCCAGCCAAATTTAACTTCGTAGCAAAATGTGTGTGCCACAAGCAACATGAAGATTTGTAGTTAAAGCTCCAGACTTTCTCAGACTTGTCCAACAAGAAATCGATAAGGCGCAGAAAGTCTCTGACTAAATCGAGGCATGGTGGGTAAGTCTCAAAAATCACGGTCAAAACTCTGCTAACTATTGCTCTGCCTACGTCAGACAACGGTCTGCGAGGCCATTTCACAAGTCTCGGGGTAAGTCCTTTTGAAGCTCCTCTACGAGCCGCTCCAATCACACGCAAGAAAAATTTCGGCAGACCAATTAAAACATCAGAAAAATATTCAAAATTTGCAAAAATGTAATCGAGGCTTCAGGGTAAGTCCTTTTGTGTATATGAAACCTCAATACCAAACAAACCAATGAACAACAAGTAAAATGTGGTGTCTGGACTGCGTGCAGCTAGAAAAGTCGAATAAAGTCACGAAACATTTCAATCCAAAATTTAGTAAATAAAATGAATTTGCAAGAGAAAAAGGGTAAGTCTTGGGACTTTTTAGACTTACCCTCTATCCGCGCCTGGTACTATTAGAAGAGCCATACAGTACAACATTGGTACATGTTTGTATAAATAGTTGCGTTGGTAGTGCTCCATATTCAAAATCAGAGCTTCACAATACATAAAAATGAGTCAGTCTTGCCTGATGATCGCCAATGCATGGTGTGATTTGTGAAACTGGAGTAGCGAGAATTCATAGGTCTCTTTCTTGATTCGATTTTTTATTTAGTAGATATAATTTGATTGATTAGAGAGTAAGATGCTTGGTAAGATGGATGCATTACTTTTTAGACATTCTGATTATATACAATTATACAGTATGCATTCATATAACATCATAAATTATACACTCCATTATAAATGTATTTTATCATCAAATAGAAATAATAACATAAACTCAAACTGACTGAAGATCGAAGCAATGGATATTGTCGCCTCTTGATCGGATTTGCTTTCATGTTTATGTTCCCAGTTCATTACACTTGTGTTTTTCCGCTGCTAGCGGCAGATAAATGACATTAAAGGTGGCAGATCACCAACCTGTAGTCTCATTCCGACACTCGGAAACACAATAGAAGCCTCTATTTTAACTCTTCCATAAATCCTTCCGCGTCTTCCGTGTTCCGCGTTTAAGACCTGCCGATCACCCACACCCTCAACATCTTTCAGCTTCATTTTGGAAGACACACATCTAATTACTTCACTTGATAGTTGATTTTACTTTCATTATTTGATAAAATGACGAAATGTGGTGGTCATTCAGAAATGAAATCTGCAGACACTGAAATCCAGGCAATCTGCAATGAGGTATATTGTAGGTATTCAATTCAATATGCTGTTGGCCTATCTGTATTTCTCAATTTCTGTTGTTGGAATGTTAGGTAGGCTATCCACTAGGCCTATCCAATCTAATTCATTGTCAGCAGATCCAGATTACAGTTTACATCGTTTGCGTATGCTTACTGTACTGTTAATTGTTGCTGATAAACAAAAATTAATTTTAGAACTCTATTTAAGAAATTAAGCCTATGACTTGAGTGTTGAGTTTACATATATATTATCAAAGGTGTTTTCGTGAATGAATTGATAAATCATAACATGGAATATTTAATCGATACAAATAAAATAGTTTCGGCAGCAAATGCCAAACTCCATGCAAATATCGAAGGTTTCAAAGTTTTGATGGGTTTTTAAACTTGGCGGTTTCTCATATTTTGCTAGAATTATGTTGTTAAATGTTTTGAATAGTTTCTGGATTTATTTATAATAAAATGAAGTATATTTTGTCTTGAAAATGCCTGCAAATATTTTACTGGACATTTTTCTGATCAAGCAATTTAAACTAACCTCATTTAAATACAGAGAGTAATTAGTTTCATCCTTATGCAACTCTTATTCAATTTCATTAATAAATTTTATGCATTATTACCGGTAATCATTTATAGACTTTTAAATTCTAGAAAAATGTGCCTGCAGGGATTCTATTGTTCATATTTGTTTCGGCGACCACTCCTATCCCTGTTATCCCAATCATTTTTTACCGTCGGCGCCAGTCGGCCCAACATTTTTTACCGCCGGTCCCAGTCGGCCCAAAATTTCCTGCCACCCAGTCCCAGTCGTCCCAACATTTTCTACCACCGGTCCCAGTCATTCCAACATTTTCTACCACCGGTCCCAGTCGTCCCAACAATTTCTATCACAGGTCCCAGTCGTCCCAACATTTTCTACCCCTGACAAATATAGTAGTCGAACGATCCCTGGCAACTTGAGAACGAACATGGAATAGCAAATGTTTGCTGCTTAATTCTCCTCTTCAGAAAAATAATTCAATAAACAAACAAGATAAAGGCTTCATAAATCTGAGTTTATGCTTTCAAATATAGTAGTCGAACGATCCATGGCAACTTGAGAACGAACATGGAATAGCAAATGTTTTGCTGCTTAATTCTCCTCTTCAGAAAAATAATTCAATAAACAAACAAGATAAAGGCTTCAAAATTCTGAGTTCATGCTTTTGAGGGTTTCAACTGCAGACTATCAAATATTGGCATCTCAGATCTGTGACAAGATATATGTTGAAATTTAATCTGCTATTGGCAAGCAGAAGACCATTAATGCATATTTCAAATGTTGTTCCAAATATTATCTATCTTTTACCTATTTAATTGGCAATACAGTAATTGCTTTAAATGTACATGATTTTAAGTGTGAATTAGAGAAAGAACATCAGCTTATATATATATATATGTATATAATAATAATAAATATTATCCAATAGCAGTAAAACAGTGCTCAATGTCTGTTGACAGAGCTGTAAATATAAATAGAGGAGTCAAAGACTACACATTTTGTTACTGTAACTTGAAGTTTCACGCTTTATTGCGATCATCAGACAGTTAAAACTAGATCTAGTTTTAACTGTCTGATGATCGCAATAAAGCGTGAAACTTCAAGTTACAGTAACAAAATGTGTAGTCTTTGACTCCTCTATTTATATATATATAAATGCACTGAGGGAAAGTGGACATGATGCAGAGCTCGAATACAGCCATTGTGAAAATCCTACACTCAGCAAAAGGAGAAATAGAAGAAGGCAGGTGATATGGTTCAATCCACCCTACGGTAAAAACGTGCACACTAACATCGGCAAAACTTTTCTACACCTAATTGAGAAACATTTCCCAGCGTCTCATAAATTTCATAAAATATTCAATAAGAACACCATAAAATTCAGCTACAGCTGTATGGACAACATGGGAAAAATTATAAATAATCATAATAAAAAAATCATTAATGACCAACCCAAAAAGAATGAAAAAATGTGCAATTGTAGATCAAAGAATAAGTGTCCACTCAACAACAAATGCCTAACGACAGACATGGGTATACAACGCTAAAGTTACAACAAGCAACAGCAGCCATAATTATATCGGTCTTACAGAAGGGACGTTCAAAACCCGCCTAGCCAACCACACCCAATCATTTAAGAACGAAACACACAAAAACAACACTGAACTATCAAAATTAATATGGAATCTCAAGGAAAGTAACGCAGAATTTAAAATTAATTGGTCTATATTAGCTACCGCTAGCGCATACACTAACATCTCAAATAAATGTAACCTATGCCTTACGGAGAAATTTCACATTATAACATCACGTTCGCCTAACCTACTCAACAAAAGATCAGAACTTATTTCCAAATGCCGGCATGAGAACAAATTTTACCTTAGAAATTTTAAATCCGGTAAATCGTAGACATTAAGAAATTTACAACAATATGCCTTTGTAAACAAACAATAAAAATATTAATTTATCAGTAACCCATTGTAGATAACAATAGCTAGATATCGCACTCATGTATGTATGTTTAGGAGTAATCGTATGTTTTTAATTTTTTAGTATCACCGTCTGAAGATCGCAATAAAAGCGTGAAACTCCGAGTTACGGAAAAGGCTTTGCCTCGTCTCTGTTTTATACTCTATATATATATATATATATATATTTTTTTTTTTGTACTATAATAGATGAAAAGTTCCGTGGAGAGTGAAGCTGGTTCATCATTTGAAACATTTGAGGCTGTTGGATACAAAACACAAGTTGTTGCAGGCACAAATTACCTTATTAAGGTAGGCTACAATCAATGATATTTTTATGGGTGTGGATTGTGTATGTTTAAAACTTACTGAAAACATCTAATTATTATATCTGCTTATTCCGTATAGATTCCAAAACTTGTCAAAATTTCAAGCTTATTAATCTAAAACTCAAATAGGCCTACTATTATACTAAAAATAGCATATGCTGCCATAAAATAGATGTAGGCCCTATTTGATGAATTGATGAATTTTCATGTTTAGCCTACATAAACACATTGTTCTCCTTCTTATATAATTGCGATCTCATCTCTGTTTTGCTGTATTATTATTTTTCAAGCTATCATAGCTATCCTACTAACAATGTGTTCACTACTACAGTCGAACTTGCTTAATATCTCCCCTCTTGGTACGGACAAAAAGTGGGACATTAAGCGAGGGGGGATATTAAGCAAAGTTGGGATATGAGAGTTGGTATGGAGAATGGAAAATAGAAACAAGTTTTATGTGTTTATATTAAGCAAGGTGGGACATTAAAAGAGGGGATATTAACTGAGTCCGACTGTGTATGAATTTAGCTGAAAATTAAATATGTTTTAATTGAAGAACATTATAATTTATCCTGGGGGAGGATGCAGAGCACAGATCAAGTCAAAAAACAAAGGACTTTCATAAATGAAGAATGCAAAATCTGCATAATCACGGAAAACGTAAAAAAAAACTTTAGTATAATCTATACTGAAGGATCGGCTTCAAACTTTTACAAATCAATTTTTTATTTTTTCAGTTGATATACACCAGAATCAATCATTACTTTGAAAAATATTTTTTGGTAGAATCCTCTATTGATTACCTAATTTTGTTTTCAATAGGTCAAGGTTGGCAGCGATACATTTGTTCATTTGAAAGTATTCAAGTCGTTACCTCATGCTGGAAGCAAACTTCAATTATCAACCTTTGAAGCAGGGAAAAGTTTAACTGATGAATTTTAAAACTATATATTTATTGATTAATCACTTTTATACTGGTAGGGAACTTTTTATCTTACAAATTGAAATAATGAATAATTACATATTAAACAAAAATGATTGTTACAGTACAATAGTGACTGTCTTTCGTAAATTATTTGCTGTACTGTATGAAATACAATAATCTCAATCGTTTCATTTCTGTATGTTTTTGTATTTCTATTTAAGTGTGTCTTGAGATCATGTGGGGATGTGTGATTTATATGTTTAGATATAATGCATGCTGTCTCCTCTTGTGATCATAGCCATTATCATAGTCGCAAGAATAGATTCTAGTGACCATGTTGTGATGTAATGTGCTAGTCTGCTAGCTGACTGCAGTATTGTAGGTCAGCTG
The DNA here is from genome assembly GCA_916610825.1 of Haliclystus octoradiatus. Taxonomy (NCBI): domain Eukaryota; kingdom Metazoa; phylum Cnidaria; class Staurozoa; order Stauromedusae; family Haliclystidae; genus Haliclystus; species Haliclystus octoradiatus. Next base: position 6,228,870 of record OU744451.1, read on the forward strand.
ATATTGTTTTTTCATATATAAAATCATGTGTAGAGAGTCGTTAGACAACTTGGATGGGGACTTGTTAGATTTTGATAATAAATAACCCGTCCATGCTGTGGATGGATCTGTAAGCCAGGGGGTAACACCTTCACTGCTTTGCCATTGTTGTGCCAAAATGTCTGATCAAAGACATCAGGCATGCTTTTATGTTCCAAGTATCACATATTTACAAACATTTTATATAAATAAATAGAATGCTTATCCCATTTCTAACTCTTCATTGGATATGGATCTCCAAAGCCAGAGGGATGTTGCTTGATCCCAAGAAGATCTGAATCTTGAAAAATGGGGATCCGATCTGTCCTAGTCTGCGTGCAGACTCAGATTGTCTATTTTGTGTTTGGGTACCAATGACGCCACAGGCTTTCTTACTTCCTTGTTTTTGTGCCTCCTGCGTCATTTCGTCAATTGTAAAGATGGCGGCGATACTAAGGACATCGCGTGGAGTATCGCGTTTGACGACTATAATTCATCAACAAATACAACGCCAGAGTATCGCTTTATATCACGAGAATGTAAGTATGCAAATAAGCTAATGTTCTTACAATCTATTGCATGTAGGTTGAATTATTTTCTCTGCGAAAATGTGTTTCCATTCGACTAAAAAAACCTGCATTAATTTTATAATAATACTGGATTGTGCTGTTCAGTCATAGTCTAAGTTGCATCACCTACCTTCACATGTGTTTTGCTGCTCTTTTCTTGCAGTTGTTTACTGCAAAGTTCAGGTGTTAGTAATGGAAGTTAGATGCAGTGTTGTCGGATAATTCTACTGAGCAGCGGATAGTTTTAGTAAAAACCAAAAATGCTAAAATAGGCCTAGGCTAGCTAGCGACTTAGCTGACCAGTAATCTCCAAAGAAATCAGGGTATCAAAACCAAGGATCTGTCCCTCGAGTTCCCAGTTATGCAACCCTGCTGGTGCGTGTCCCGTCTTCATTTAACAGTGTGAGCGAGCAGGGGCCAGGGTCAATTTCTTAGTTTAAAAGGGGGATTGAGTTAAATGTTGAGTCATAAATTTGCTGAGTGCTGACTTCACCGTAATCTGAGCCTGATATGTATCCGTGAACCGAATGTTAGTTATATTAGGTATTTGCAGTGAATCCTGCATGTACCTTGAATTCTGCATTGATCCCAGACGGGAAAGAGTGCTGTTTGCGTTCAAAATCTTGGCCGTGCAGTCACTTTTGTGGCTGAAATTCCAGCAGCGCATTCAATAATTTTATCCATATTTAATTTTAAAAGAAAATGACAGATCATTTCCATTATTATTTAGATGTTATATCTAAAATTTGCTTAAATAATGATCCACCCGGGTTTCATGCAAAATTTCACCAAAATTTGGCTTTCTGCTGCACATTTTTCGAGAAAATATAGGCTACGGTCTTGGCTACGCACAGTGATCACAATGCAATCTTTCCAATCTGGCACTGATCTAGAGCCATCATCCGAATACTGTTTCACAAACGTTGAGAGAAAAAGTTTCTGATTTTAAAGATGGCTATGTTTTCAAAATGTTTTGAGTCATTTTCCTAATTTACCCTTTGAAAAAAATCAATAAAATCGAGATAGAAAAGAGATAGAAATCAATAAAGAGAACTTGAACATAGTTTCACTGTTTTCCGAAAGAACACATTCCAAGGAAGATTTGTGATCGACCAAAGCGCCAGGAGGGTGTCATGCAGGGGGTGTATTTGTAGCGGGTGGAATGAACGAAGTATTGATTAATACCACCACACATACATAGGCGTTGATAAGATATATATTTGTGTAATAGTTGTAGCTGGCCACCAACAGGGAGAGGATGAATGAGGGTTAATATGACCGTTGATAAACAGAGCCTCTATGAAGGTGGACCAGCTTTGCTATTATAGGTGTTGTCGCCACGAAGGGCAGACGCAAAGAGGGTTGATATATTACATACAGTGATTTACATTACAAGGTATACGTGATTACAAACGGAAGCTTTACAGTTAACAAAGGAAATACATTATGGATAAGACAATAGACATAAAACAATCCACTACATATTTTGCAGGCAGCTGAATGCAAACACCAGTAATATTATAAAATTAAAAAAACCTAAAATGTTAAATGTAAATAGCAACAGCTGGCTTGAATCAAGTATTTTTTACTGTAAGCAATTTATTGCACAGAGCCCTTAAAAAATGTTTTATTTAATAGTTATATTTTGTTTCTTGTTATAAAGGTTATTGATCATTATGAAAACCCAAGAAACGTTGGTTCATTCAACAAGAAAGATGATAATGTAGGCACAGGGCTTGTTGGTGCCCCCGCTTGTGGTGACGTCATGAAACTACAGGTATTGTTTAATTAATACATCTCAAAACTATGATTTTAAAAATGCGTCAATGATTAATTGTCATTGAAATTGCAGATTAAAGTTGATGATGATGGGAAGATTATTGATGCTAGATTCAAGACATTTGGTTGTGGTAGTGCTATTGCATCCAGTTCACTTGCAACAGAATGGGTCAAGGGTAAACAGGTTAGTATCCATTTAATTGTATCCGCCTATTGTTCTCAGGCGTATAATGCAGAGCCATCTATTTATAATAGTTGGGATACGCTGTCATGTGCTGCTATCGTCTCCTATTGCCGATTTTTTAGACGCCGTTTGTGTTCTTTCGGCACCAGGTTTTCTGTATTGAGCAAAGCGCGCGGAAAAATACAACTTTTATCAGTAAAAACAAACATAAGCTATTAAAGTATTAATTGTTGTGTTGATAAGCGCAATAGTAATCGAAATAAAAATATTGTTTACTATTCCAACTGGGGAAAAGAACGAGAAAAAAGGAGTCTTTAACTGCAAAGAATAAGCGTAAGAGAGCGTAAGAGATGTAGTCCACCCTAAAAAAAACTCCTTTTCCACTCAGCAATTCCAATAGCATTGATCTGATTTACTCTTGAGCAACATGCTGATGAGATTGATAACATAGGCTACATTGAAGTAGATTTTTATGCTAATTTTGAGAGTCCAGCAAATAAATATGGAGAAAGACAACTAATAAATGGTTATATTACTCTTGTTAAAATATCGCAAACCATTTCACACAGTTCAAAAATGGCTGAAAAAAACACACAACATTCTCCTGCACATGCGCACTGTTAAAACATGCTCGGGTCCAGGCCAAAAAAACAAAAATGGCATGTGTGTCCCAACTCTTGTAAATAGATGGCTCTGGTATAATGAAAGCAGTAGGTTATAATATTGTAATCGAATAACATTGTACTGTGTGAGCAGGATGGAGATATATGACACAACAGATTGAGTTGACATTAGAGCATCAAGCAAGTAATGAGATTACAATGTATATAGATCATATTCACGACTTCATGTGAGTTACTATGAACAATAGACAATATTTATAATGTGGCGTTAAATGAAGTGATACTGTGCAAGGAATACGATATAACAACAGTAGGCCTACATATATGTAACCATTTCAGGCCGAGCACTCAAAGTTACACATGTGTGCTCCATAACTTCTTGAAGCCATTTTGGAATGAAATATTTTTTCGAGGCACAGCTATAATTTTTAGGCCTTCTTAGGCCTTTAAAGTGCAATTCAGATAAGCGGAATTTCTGCACCTTCTTTGAAGCCCTACATAGACTATTCCTTTTTAAATAATTTCTGATATGTGCAAATTTGGATAAATGGAATGATGGGGGGGGGGGGGTCCATGTTAAACTCAATGAAAATCGTTGTCAAATTTGACTTGCAATTGCAAGTTTTAAGTGGCTTACAATGTAGTTATGCTCAACTTTGAATATTTGCTGTTTCTTTCACACAGCTTGACGATGCAATGAAAATCAAAAACACAGATATTGCCAAAGAACTTCGCCTACCACCTGTCAAGCTCCATTGCTCAAGTATGTTGTTATTCATTGTATTTTTATTTATTGTAAAATATATTATTGAAAGTACAATACCATTATACTTTACATGGCCGTCATTCATTGACTTTTCAATGTCATATTTATTTTTTTTAGTGCTTGCAGAAGACGCCATTCGTGCTGCACTAAAGGACTATAAAATCAAGCAAACAAAGAAGCCAACTACTGATCAATGAATAATATTAAGGAAAACTTGAGTACAATGATATTTCCATCTTCCAGTCATCAAAATAAGAAGATGTCTGCAATATCTACAGAATATAAATAAATACTATATTATAATTCAGCCTAATAAAGGTGCAATGTATACCCTATATTATGATTTGCAAATAAAATTTATGCACCACTGTCTACTATGTATTGTGTAGGTATCATTTTCATGTGGTATTAAGTAGTTTTTTGCGACTATCAGGCCTACCAGGCATAAAAATGAAATTGTGGATAATATCACATATATATAGAGTCAGCTTTTCCAATGGATAGCAGTCTTGAGTGAACGATCACATCATTTAACACAATGTCAGCATAATAAATTAATAATACAGTATATTACTTGGTAAAATCACTAAAAATTTGACTTAATCCAGAGTTGGAAACTTTCTATTTATAGATCAGTTGAAAGAATCCCGCAAAAATATTGTCGGAATTATTTGATGTCTCATTTTGATAGTAATTTGTTTGTAAATCGAGGCATGCGGATATCAGAAGAAAACAAATCCAATCGTAATGGAGGGCAAACCTTTGAATTTCAAATAGTATCTGATCTACTTTAATTTAGTCGGAAGCACGTTCCATCTTGGCTAGCAGACAATATGGCAAACTTTCTGATTAATGAAGGGCCAAAGTATTTCGTTTTGGTAAGATAATGATTAAAGATATATTATAGTGTAAATCAACTCAATGAACTACGACTTGGATTTTGTGGCGATTGCCTTGTCTTGTTTTGTAGTCCGAGCTGATCATCGGCTTAGCTGATTCTAAGAATTTCGTAACATATAAAGATCTTGTACTGTACTATTCGAGTAGGCTAATCTTTTAAATGGTTGTATTTTCCCTGTCAGTATCTCTGTTATGATTATAGTCGATTTGCTTGGTACTTTGGTAGCGTTTACTGCTCTATCAGTTTCATGCTGAATATGAGGTTTTATACAGTTGGCCCAAGAAATTAGGTCAATCTCAATTGTTTGTCGTCGACATTTTATCCGATTCTTAGGTGATTTTTCATTATTCATCTGTCATTTCCACAGAAATTATGTAAGAATTGCACAGAGGTCACCAAAAAACTATTATTTTCAAATATGAAGTTGTTTTGCATCAGATCAAGACTAATTAAGGGTTAGGCCTACTCATTATGTATATTTAGTCAAACTGCCTAAAATCGTTTATAAAATTATTGAGAATTAAAATTTTGTGATGCGGCATAGAATTTAGACGTGGGCGCTGACGAGAAAATACTGATCGAATTTCATTGTGAGGGTAAGGAGGTGGATCGCAATAGAAATCACACATGTCAATATTGTCCAATTCCCGTCTATAGAAACCACCTTTTTTACCACATACTTTATCTATCTTTGAGAAATAAATATATATATAGGTGAAGAATAATGAAAAGTTCCTGTTTCAATGATGTTAAATTCTCGTTTCTCAGCTCTATTTCCGACAAATTTCCATTTCACACTGATCCCGTTCTATATTACCGGCAGCCATGCACTTTGGTTAACAATTGCTACTAATTTAACCGTGCTCTTAAATTTTACAGAAATGTAAATAAAGCGAATTATACACTGTATCGGTAGTTATGCGATGTTTGACTCTTAAACTCAGAAAAAACTCAAAATAACAAGTATGCCTCCAAGTTATAAGTAGGCCTACTACTGAACAAGTGAAAATTTTAAAATTTTACATATTACCTTTTCCGTAAAAATCAACTCTCTATCAACCAAGGCATGCACAAGCATTTTTGACAATATTTACGATCCAACAGATTTTTTATGAGGAAAGTATTGCAATTATGTTTACAGAATTACTGCACATTTTGCAAGTTGCTGAAATCTTAACAACTTGATTCAAGTTGCTTAAAATTCAAACATAAGGTCGCTCCAATACACTACCATGAAAATGCCATGAAATTGGTGTGAAAACACCATGAGTATGTAAAAACAATGTAAAAAAGTGAAAACCACAAATTTTTTAAACCGTGAAAACATATTAAAATGTGAAAATGCCTTAAAAACGTCATGAAAACGCCATGAAATTTCATGGTTCTTCATGATTTTGGTGTCAGTAGTGATAATGGGTTCTAAACTCAACAAAATTGTATCAGGTAATTCCAATCACTTCAGCTCAGATGGCAGGAGCCTCATATGGAGGATTAGCTCAGATGGCAGAGCAACCGAACTTCAGATCGGATCATATCTGATCGACTGTGGTTCAAATCCCCCTAAGTTCAAATCCCCCTAAGGTCAACTCAGCCTTGACTTTATCCGAAACATCAAATGAGTACCATCTGAGGATGGCGGATGGAATGGTCCAGAGGGAATTGCATTGTGAGTAGCTGCGGCGCATCGTTGCGCGTTGACAATCAAGACCTATCTGCCATGAAATCTGTTGAAATTGATCTTCAGTGTCGCGGCTGAGATCAACAAAGAGCGTTTAAAATCATTGCTCTCAGCGAAAAAAGCCACTCATCTAGAAATAGAGGAGTGATACGGGTGCCTTCGGTAGGGCGACACCGTCTACATTACTTTACTTAATCACTTTAGAGTCTAATATAAAATTGTTGATTAATTAATCTCATTTCAGCTTGGATGGATTGCTATCAATGTTGTCCTTTTCATTTCTGCATTTATGAAATATGACACATCAGATGACTATTTTTATCTGAGACTGCTTGTTGGTGTAAGTAGCCTAAGCTATTCTTGTAGAATTATGATTACCATAACATTTATGGAATTATTGTCTATTAATTGTTTGTCTAATGATAATGATATCTTTGTTGACAGGGGAGTCTTCCGGTTGCCAGGGGAGCTGCAATGGTGCTGCATTTCAATTGTTTCCTCATACTAATACCTGTTTGTCGCAACTTGATTTCTTCGATGCGTAGCAACTTAACTGTAGGTTCTTACTTATCTATATATAGATAGGCAACTGATTGCAGTACTGTAGTAAATACTGTGATATATTAGATCATTAATGTGATTGGGGTATGGGTGTGTTAACCCACTAGTTTGCTAGCCCCAGGGAAGAAATATCTAGAATGGACAAAGCTTTGCAGAAATGATGTATACTGTTTCATCATGTATGCCTCTCTGCACTACCAACATCAAAACTATGTAAATGCCATGAAAAGTGTTATGAAAACACCATGAAAATGACAGAAAGTGGAACCACAAACTTATGAGGCTTTGAAAAAATTTGAAAGCCATCAAAACAGCCATATTTCACTGTATTAAAATGTGAAAATGCAAAGAAAATGCAATGAAAGTGCCAAAATTTCACACTTTTTCATTGTTTTTAATGTCAGTGGTGCTGTGATATGCCAACCTTACTATTTTCTAGCCGAAAGTCAACCACCCGACTTCAGAACAAAGTATGAAACTAATAGAAACTCCATCAAATAAAATTGTTTTCACGCATTCCAAAAGCCTTTTAACCAAGTGAAACAACTCCAAGGTCTGATTTCACACATGGAATCCTTTTAAACAGATCTGAAGTGAACTTATCCATGTGTAGTTGATTTGAATGCATTGGGAAATGAGAATTGGATAGGCACACATTAAAATAGATTAAATTCCTTATCAACGTAACTTGGGCATGTCCTGATATTTTAGCCTTTTAAATCCCATGTTGCAATATATACCATTTTAAATTCTTAGCTCCTGATTTAATCCTTTAGTTTCTGTATATCCATGCTAGTCATTCTGTAAAACTTATTGTGCGTTTTAACTGTTTTTGTATTTACACTGAACACTGGAATACAAGTAAAACATAAATAAAGATGATGATGATGATGATGATGTTGATGATCAATAATATTTTGTTTCAGTGTTTGCCTCAGAATGTGTTGCGTCTTCTTGATAAAAACATCACCTTTCATAAATGTATTGCATATATGATCTGCATAGCAACTGGTATGTATCTAACCATGTCATAATGATTTGATTTTAACTAACATGTCCACGGACGCAACTAGCTACTCCTGCCTGGGGGAATTTCTAATGTTGTCCAACAAAATGGGCATGACATACTCAACTGGAGGTTTCAATACTTCAATACGATTTTTCAATTTTGCGTCTCAAAATTGCCCAAATATTTTTTTCTCAAATGTTTATTGCGGCCCCTGCGAAAAACAGTTCAAGAGTTCATAAACAGTCCATTAACGGTTCATGCAGACTTCATTAATGTTAATTGGCCCAAAATTTCCATGAACTGTTTATGAACTGTCGGTAAAGGTTCATGAACTGTTCATGAAAATTGTTGCCATTTAACATTCATGAACTCTGCATGAACTGTTCATGACCTCCTGAACTGTTTTTCACAGGGGGCAGTGGCACTCCCACCCCCACATTTAGCACCTTGGACAGATTAGATACCGTAACCATTGAAATGTAAATTTCTATTTTGTTGACTATTATAGCTATTCATGTTGGTGCACACATGTATAATGTTGAGCGTTTAGTTGATTCTTGGTCAAGAAAAGGTTTGGTTGAATACCTGAATCGTATGGATGATGACGGAAATGAAACATATGTCAATTTCATCCGCTCCTCAGATGCAGTATGTTATCAATTATCTTTTGGATGCTTGTTATTTTTATTAAATGAATGTTGTACTATATTTAACTAATAGAAAACGGTGCTGAGTTTTATGTACTCTGATACGAACACGCTCGGTGCGTAATGAGACATGAAAGAGGCTTAAAAAATCACGAGCCGATAACACGGATAACCGTTTTCTATTTGTTTTATAAAATAAATAACCTGTTTATTTTGACATTAAAAAGCTCAAAATGATGATCATATCTAAATTCTCCTAAAATGACGTCATTGTAGAGACTAGAACGAGCGCGGATTTTTAATAGAAACACGCTGTGCCTTTTGAGAAAGCTACGACAACTTGTGAAAATGGAGTAAAATAGATTGGAAATAAACGCAAAGAGCATTGGTGAAGTTTGAATACTTTATTAATATAGAAGATTTAAAGTATCATTCAGCTACTCGTATACAGGATCCTATGTGTTTATGCTTTAAGAGCAGTTAAACGCTGAAATTTATTGTATTGTAATATGCCGCTTTGGCGTTTAGCAACAAAACAAAACTGCTGTATGAACTACAAACAGAAACATTGATCTGGGGAATTTTATAGATTAATGTTTAATTTATGATTTTGTTTCAAAGTTATTGTGTTTTGTGTTATTAATTTTAGATTTGAAGAGTATTTTCAAGGGCTCTATCAATAAAAGCTTTTCTTCATATGAACGCCATTTTGTTTCTGTTGCTAACTTGTTTCATTTTGGGACTTCAAAACAAAACCCGTAATTATCCAATTTTACGCAGCCTGACACAAACATCAATAACAACCAATCAGCGATCAGTATCACATTCGATAATTTTATAATTACATATAATATGAAGTAATTGTAAGGGCAAAACATCAATTGGAGTGCTCAATGCTAAAAGCAGAGCAATGTAAATACAGTGTAACCCGCTTAAGTGCAATTCGGATAAGTGAAATTCCCGCTTATCTGCAACCTAGCTTCGAAGCCCTATAAACTATTTTCTGGTCAAGTCCTTGGTGAACAATTTCGGATAACTGCAAATCCAGATAAATGCAATAAAAACCGTTGGCAATTTGACTTTTGACCTTTGACTTGCACTTAAGCGGGTTACACTGTAGTAGATCAAAGATCACGAGTGTGCTCCGTTACTCTGAGTTTCGCGTAATACTCTCTTCAGACTGTTTATTAAAAAAATAAATAAAAATGATTAAACTAGAAGAGTGTATTCACACTATAAACTCAGAGTAGCGAAGTGAACTTGTGATCTTTTTGATATACTATTTACATATATTATATGTATATTTATTTGAGTTTCACCTTTGTTTAGGACCCTTCGACGGAGATTTTGAAAACAGGTAAATCATTTATGAATAACATAATTCTTTTATTTAAATTGATTTCTATATAACTTTCTTATCTTGTTCTCAATTGGATCATAGGCATAATTATATAGGCTTAATACAACTACATTGACCATTTTAGAAATATTGTCTTTATGCACAGGGATAATCTTACAATAGTCAATATCGATATACAGTATCACTGTTGCATCTCTTTGGAAATCTGTTGTTAAACAATCTTCATTAAATCATGCAGCACATCTATAACTATTTTCTTGATATCATCTGTCACAATTCAATTTACTTGGAGCAAAATAATTAAAAAGTCTATATGAGAAATATCAACCCAAATAATCAAACAACTATCTATCTCCAGTCAACATAATAAATATTTTTTGTTTTGCCACTCCATTAATTGATTAAGTTTCGCTACTGGAATAATTTTAATTTCCACATAATACAAAGTACAATATATGCTGATTATTATAGATTCACACTACTTTTATTACAAAAACTACTTAAATACAATATTTCAATAGATTATCAAAATTCTAAAAACTATGAAAATGCCATGAAAGTGTAAAAGATGTGAAAACAATTGATTTGTCAAACCATTAAAAGTTTTAAAACCATGAAAACATCCATATTCACAATAATAAATGTGTAAATGTCATGAAGATGTCATGGAAACGCCATGAAATTTTACCCTTTTTCATGATTTTTGTGTCAGTAATTTTTAATAACCACTGCAAACAGGTGATTGCTAATACAGGTGAATGCTTATACAGGTAACTGTTTATACAGGTGAAACTATATAGTCATCTTTGACTTTAAAGCTATTCTACGTTGACCCTGACTGCTTATACAGGTGAAACTATATCTTTTTTGACCCTACAGCTATTATAATTTGACCCTATAACATATATAATGAAAATAATCAAACTATAAAAATGTATTGCAAACAAAATAAACAAAATAAAGAAGCATCGGCGCTTACTGGGAGACAACGTTCATGCACTTATTTATACCATCAACTTGATTGAAATATATAATCCTCATTATTTATCTCTATAACTCTTTATTTCAGTTGCTGGTATATCTGGAGTTGTCATTACTTTAGCCTTGGTATTAATGGTTGGCGATTTTCATATTTTCATTCCTGTACACAGTACTAGTCTTAGAGCCAGTGCTAGCCAAAATGTTGATAAAAATCTTGCCAAGATATGCTACTAAGAAGGAATCTCAAAAATTTGAAAAATCACATATTTAGGCTATGGGTTAAGTTTTGGAATAGCTGCTTCAAAGATCAAAGATATCAGTGGCTTTATCAACAAGCCGTTTGGACTGCAAATTTAAGCGATATTTCAATTAATGTCTTAATATAGAGAAAGTTTTTCA
>OU744451.1:7741152-7834240 GCA_916610825.1 Haliclystus octoradiatus
AATAATAATAATAATAATAATAATAATAATAATAATAATAATAATAATAATAACAATAATAATAATAATAATAACAATAACAATAATAATAATAACAACAACAATAATAATAATAATAATAATAATAATAATAATAATAACAATAATAATAATAATAATAATAATAATAATAATAATAAATAATAATAATAATAATAATAATAATAATAATAATAATAATAATAATAATAATAATAATAATAATAATAATAACAATAACAATAATAATAATAATAATAATAATAATAATAATAATAATAACAATAACAATAATAATAATAACAACAACAATAATAATAATAATAATAATAATAATAATAACAATAATAATAATAACAACAATAATAATAATAATAATAATAATAATAATAATAATAATAATAATAATAATAATAATAATAATAATAATAATAATAATAATAATAATAATAATAACAATAATAATAATAATAATAACAATAACAATAATAATAATAACAACAACAATAATAATAATAATAATAATAATAATAATAATAATAATAACAATAATAATAATAATAATAATAATAATAATAATAATAATAATAATAACAATAACAATAATAATAATAATAATAATAATAATAATAATAATAATAATAGTAATAATAATAATAATAATAATAATAATAATAATAATAATAATAATAATAATAATAATAATAATAATAATAATAATAATAATAATAATAATAATAATAATAATAATAATAATAATAATAATAATAATAATAATAATAATAATAATAATAATAATAATAATAATAATAATAATAATAATAATAATAATAATAATAATAATAATAATAATAATAATAATAATAATAATAATAATAATAATAATAATAATAATAATAATAATAATAATAATAATAATAATAATAATAATAATAATAATAATAATAATAATAATAATAATAATAATAATAATAATAATAATAATAATAATAATAATAATAATAATAATAATAATAATAATAATAATAATAATAATAATAATAATAATAAAATTTATGTTTATCTAATAGCAGATAATATAGGGCTCTATGTCTTCATTTGACAGAGCGGTAAATAATAATAATATATGGCGAAAGAGTCAAAGAATACACATTCTTTACTGTTACTCAAGTTTCACGCTTTTCACAGCGATCTCTTTCGACATATATTATTATTATTTACCGCTCTGTCAAATGAAGACATAGAGCCCTATATTATCTGCTATTAGATAAACATAAATTTTATTATTACATTGCTCCTAACACTTAGTAGAGCACTATCATCTTAACGCAGGGAAACATGGAGAAAGCCACATTCACTTACTCTATGAAAAATATACCAATACCGCCTAGGAAAACATACGCAATGCAGCTAATCGATAAAATTGAAAGTGTAATTAAAAGAATGCGCTGGAAAGCGTTTTTCTTCCAGGAGAGCGACAAAGAAAACTTAGATAATTTAAAAGATGACCACTATGGATTTAAGACTAGAAATTGTCCGCCGCAGATCCCAGAATTGGAAAGTTTTGAATCTGATTTAATGAAATTGACAACAAATATCCAATTCAGGCCAATAAATGACAAATTCCAACGCCAACTTAGACAAGATATCAACGCAATCAAAACATCATCGAAAGCGTTCGTCCCTGCTGACAAAACAAGAAATTATTACAAACTTGACAAAAGCCAACATGATAAATTACTACACAATAATATCACATCCACTTACAAGAAAACTAATGAAGCTACAGTGAACAAGATCAACAGAGAGGCAAAAGAGATTACGAAAGAACTAAGGATTGACAAGCGAACGGAGAGAATCGCCCAGCAAAAGGCTTTTATCACCATCAAAGACCATAAGGACAACTTTCAACATAACCCTACCTGCCGACTAATTAACCCTGCAAAAAGTGAGGTCGGAATTGTAAGCAAAAAAATAATCGAAAAAATTGTAATCGACATCAAATCAAAATCAAATGCCAACCAATGGAAAAATTCTTTCTCCGTAATCAAATGGTTTGAAAATTTAAAAGACAAACACAAATTATCTTTTCTAGTTTTCGATATAGAAAATTTTTACCCTTCTATATCCGAAAAACTCCTCAAAGAATCTATAAATTTCGCGAGAAACCTCACACAAATTTCCGAAATAGACGAAAAAATCATAATGCACTCCAGGAAATCAGTACTATTTAATAACGACTCAGTATGGGTGAAAAAGAACAGCAACAGCCTATTTGATGTCACTATGGGCAGCTATGACGGCGCTGAGGTGTGTGAACTGGTCGGATTATTCATCTTACAAAAAATAAGCAACATTTTCGGGAACGGGAACGTAGGGCTCTACAGAGACGACGGTATCGCAATCCTGAAGAATAAATCAGGCACACAGGCAGAAAGACTCCGAAAGAAAATAATCAAACAATTCAAAGACATTGGACTAAATATAACGACAAAATCAAACTTAAAGGTAATTGACTTCTTAGACCTAACATTTAACTTGAACACTGACACATACCAGCCATATCGAAAGCCTAACGACCAACCATTATACATTAACATCAACTCCAACCACCCGCCAAATATACTAAAACAAATACCAACAGCTATTAATCAAAGACTATCTGATTTATCCACTAACTCCACAATATTCGAGAACAGTAAAGAACCATACGCTGACGCTTTGAGAAAAAGCGGACACGATACGCACCTAATATACAATCCACGAGAAACAACATTAAACAACAATAGAAAATGCCGATCAAGAAAAGCCATATGGTTCAATCCACCCTACAACAAGAGCGTGAAAACTAACATCGGTCGTACGTTCCTTAACTTAATAAAAAAACACTTCCCGAAATCGAACAAATTAAACAAGATTTTCAATCTCAACACAATCAAAGTCAGCTATAGTTGCACAAATAACATGAATTCAATCCTAAAGAGCCATAACAATAAAATAATCAATTCGACAACAAACACCACAACTAACACCAACCAATGCAACTGTAGATACAAAAACTTATGCCCTTTCAACAACAAATGCCAAATGAAAAGTATTATCTATAAAGCAAACGTCACTACTCCATTTGACCAAGAAGGACAGAGCTACATTGGGTTGACGGAAGGCACGTTCAAACAACGCTACACGCAACACAAGGCAACACTTAAACACAGAAAATACAACACTAGCACACAACTATCCAAACACGTTTGGGATTTAAAAGACAAAAACATCACATACAAAATCGAATGGTCAGCCATCGCTAATGCAAAAGCATACAACAACATCTCGAAAAAATGCCATTTATGCCTCTTAGAAAAATATCATATTATATGCGCAAAAGAACCAATAATAAACAAAAAAACTGAATTAATATCTAAATGTCGTCACGAAAATAAATATTACCTGTCCAATTTTAATAAATCAAAAACATAATAAATAATCATTTACTGAGAATAAAGGAAACCATCACATTTTTCTACCACTTGTATTAACAATAGCAATAACAATAGCATTGTATTA
This sequence comes from Haliclystus octoradiatus, assembly GCA_916610825.1. NCBI lineage: Eukaryota > Metazoa > Cnidaria > Staurozoa > Stauromedusae > Haliclystidae > Haliclystus > Haliclystus octoradiatus. The sequence goes on from OU744451.1 coordinate 7,744,735, forward strand.
ATTAAACAATAGAAAGCAGCATTACGGAGAGTTTATCATAGAACGTAGATATCATGTATATTTTTCATTGAGTAAAAAATCTGTCTGAAGATCGCTGTGAAAAGCGTGAAACTTGAGTAACAGTAAAGAATGTGTATTCTTTGACTCTTTCGCCATATATTATTATTATTAATAATAATAATAATAATAATAATAATAATAATAATAATAATAATAATAATAATAATAATAATAATAATAATAATAATAATAATAATAATAATAATAATAATAATAATAATAATAATAATAATAATAATAATAATAATAATAATAATAATAATAATAATAATAATAATAATAATAATAATAATAATAATAATAATAATAATAATAATAATAATAATAATAATAATAATAATAATAATAATAATAATAATAATAATAATAATAATAATAATAATAATAATAATAATAATAATAATAATAATAATAATAATAATAATAATAATAATAATCTTTATTAGTAGTTTCTTAGTAAAACATTTTAATGTAAAGGATAGCGACAAGAGAAAACTCTGAGAATTGCGACGTTTCGATATATCATATATCATTTTCAAGCGAAAGAGAATAAATTTAAAGTTTGACATGGTATATATAGTATAAAAAATAATCTAATTTACATAATCTATTGTATAATAATAACAATGAAATTTTACGTACGGATACAAGACAAACAATGACTATTGTAATTATACGGAAATACATTATGTGAATAATTTTGACTTCACTGAGTCAGTTTGCACGTTTAATGTGGGGTGCAACTCCCTGATGGCCAGCATCTCGTGTATTAGGCAATCACGTACTAGGCAATCGTGTATTAGGTGTACTGCGAGTTATGTTGGCTATACTCGTCAACATCTTTATCAACGTGTTGCTGGACATTGTGGGTCGGCTGTCGGTGCACATCTAAGAAGTCACGGACGTAGCGTTTTAAACGAGAAAAGCCTGTTTACTGTTGTCAGGAAGTGTGCCTCAAAATTTGATTGCCTAATACACGAGATGCTGGCCATTTAAGTCAAAATTATTCACATAATGTATTTCCGTATAATTACAACAGTCATTGTTTGTCTTGTATCCGTACGTAAAATTTCATTGTTATTATTATACAATAAATTATGTAAATTAGATTATTTTTTATACTATATATACCATGTCAAACTTTAAATTTATTCTCTTTCGCTTGAAAATGATATATGATATATCGAAACATCGCAATTCTCAGAGTTTTCTCTTGTCACTATCCTTTACATTAAAAATAATAATAATAATAATAATAATAATAATAATAATAATAATATTAATAATAATAATAATAATAATAATAATAATAATAATAATAATAATAATAATAATAATAATAATAATAATAATAATAATAATAATAATAATAATAATAATAATAATAATAATAATAATAATAATAATAATAATAATAATAATAATAATAATAATAATAATAATAATAATAATAATAATAATAATAATAATAATAATAATAATAATAATAATAATAATAATAATAATAATAATAATAATAATAATAATAATAATAATAATAATAATAATAATAATAATAATAATAATAATAATAATAATAATAATAATAATAATAATAATAATAATAATAATAATAATAATAATAATAATAATAATAATAATAATAATAATAATAATAATAATAATAATAATAATAATAATAATAATAATAATAATAATAATAATAATAATAATAATAATAATAATAATAATAATAATAATAATAATAATAATAATAATAATAATAAACAATCTTCTTTCAGAATTATTGTTTCGACATTCATCTCAAGGTGTAGAGATTTATTACACTAGACGAGAGGTACAAGTCTTTATGGTAGAAAAATTCAACTTTGAACTTTTCTTGTAATGTGCTGATGTAGGTGAAATTATTAATGGCTTGTGCTTGACATGAGTTTTTCTGCTGGAAGACAAAGATGTGCCACTATCCTGAAATCTATTAAAATATAGCATACTTCTCCTTTGCTTCATAGTTCTAGGAGACTGAACTTGTAACATAATCTTGGGATGAAATATTCACAAACAATTTTCAAAAGAATCATTTGTTTTCAATCATGGCTTTGATATGCTTGGTTGTTCTATTTCTCTTTACATGTATTGTTCAGCAGGTTCTCAGTGCTGACATCAAACTTTGCCCGGAGTTGAATTTGGAGCATGTATATCAGTAGCGTCTCTAAGTTATGAGCACATATTTAGTCAAACTTGTTGTAATTAATTTCTATGTTTCTTCTAACGTAGCTGTTCTTGAATAGCTCATGGGATTAATAACAAAACATTGATGGAAAGAAGTTGTAAATTGTCTGTCTGTTTCTGTTAATTATCAGAATTGGATGAATCTAACATCTAACAGTCTAATGTAGTTTTGAACTGGTTAAGCTAACCCCTGCAAAAAACAGTTTATTAAAGTTAAATGGCTCCAATTTTCCTGAACTGTTCATGAACAGTTCATGAAAATTTTGGGGCATTTAAAGTTCATGAACCTGTTCATAAACTGTTCATGAACTCCTGAGCTGTTTTCGCAGGGGAACAAAGCAAAGTGCAGAGACTCACTACTACTAGAATTATTCAGTATAATCTCAGTAGCATCACATTGCCCTGGAACTGCCACAAATCATGACAATACGCGTGTCATGATATCACCTGAGAATCAGGATCTGACAAAAGCAGGAATCCTGCAGTCCTAGATCCCGAAAGGTTAGAGAAAATTCAGAAGAAAATTGATATTTTTAATGATTTGTTGGTCAAACATCAACAAAAAAATTCTGAAAAAAATGATGAAATGCCTCTAGGATTCCAGAAACCTTTTGTCTGACCCTGCCCGGAATAAAATAGTTAATTTTATAGAAACTAATTCTGAAACATTAGTGACATTAATCAGGTTATGATAGTGACACTGAACATCACAATGCTAATCAGTGGAAAGCCTTGTAGGTTACGCAACTTTGTCGCATGTACATTATATAGCTCTTGAAAGCAGAAAGTGACGTACCATCAAATTTGACATCCTCGTAATGCAAGTCAGCAGAAGCACGGCTACTCAACTCATCCTCTTCTTTGTCCCATTTCTTATGCATTTCTTCAATATGAGCTGCTTCTGCACTAGCAAGCTTTGACTTGAAGCTGAAAATCAAAATTATAATAATGAACATTGATTATGTTAGCAATAATAAAAAAGTATCTAAGTTTAATGCAATGTGAACAGTTGTGAAAACAAAGTCTCAATGAATGGTCAAAAGTTGATGAACATATTATCAGCATTCATGAACAATTCGTTAATGAAAAAGGTGATGTTAAAGTCCATGAATGTTCGTAAATTTCAAGCACAATTCATGAATAGTTAAAGGGCACATGACACCAAAAATTGTTTTTCCCGAATCAAGTAGACCATGGCAAAATAAATAGGAATGGCGACAATGATTTTTCGATTTGGACTCTTATAAGCTGAGTTACTTAATGTTGAAAGTACCATATTTGAAAAATAGTGCTCCTTCGAATTCTAGACTTTGTTATTTTTCAAAAGTAGGCTCTCTTGTCATTTCAACATGAGTTCCTACGAAATATGGTACTTTCAACATTAAATAACTCAGCTTAAAACAGTCCAAATCGAAAAATTATTGCCGCCATTCCTATTTATTTTGCATGGCCTACTCGATTCCGGAAAACATTTTTTGATGTCATGTGCACTTTATTGAAAAAGTCGACGTCAAAGTTCATGATTTTTTTTTTAAAGTTCATGAACTGTTTATGAACATTTCAGGAGGTCTAGGAACAGTTCATGTACTCAACAATGTCATTGACGATGGACAGCATAATAAGATGGTCTTTTTCAGTCATAAGCTTGCAAAGTTCATCATCAAACCACTACGTCATATGCAAGAAAATCGTCTTGGAAACCAAAAGCCTTGTTTTGAACCATTTAATTAATAACAGATAGAGAGGTTAACCTTGCATAAATATTTGTAATGCAATTTCTACAGAATTCCCAACTTGATCGGTTCAAAGGTTTCTTACCAATTTTGTTAATATATTTTTATAAACCAATTCAACAAAATATTTTAAAAATGATTACGGTATTAAGAATATTTAATAAATTAAATAATGAATTAATCAAATATTTTCATAACATTTTCTATCTAGAGCAGACGCGACAAAAACTATTTGTAGTAAGTACCCTATATAGAGAATAACACTCACAAGAAGAGATGCAATTACATTAGCCTTATCAGTGATCAATATCATGCAATGATAACGATGCTATTTAACGCCTAAATTGCTATTTGAATATTCAAAGTTTGAGACTTTTGGTATTGGAATTGTATTGAATAATTCTATTGCTTATGAAATGAATGGTTCATTGCTCGTAAACAATAGAAATAGCCTCGCTCACAAGATAGTAGAAAAATCTTGTTTTGATGAGGCTGGTTTGACATGTGTTTCGTCCCTGCCAAGGGACTCATCAGAGACCTTTTTGGTGTCATAGCTCATCAGGCATTGCGCCCAAAGTCCCGCTAGCAAATAGTATAGAAGGTGTCAGCCTCGTTGCATATCGCATGCGCAGTTACGGTTGAATAATAACGTGATTGATTAATCAATTGATTAATAAAATCTTGTTTTGACAAAATATATGTATGTGTTATTACAGTGCTAACACTGTAATGGAATGTTTTGAATTAAGGTTTTGAAGTATTTTAAAAAGATTAAAAAGATTAAAAAAGACACAGTATTCTTTTTTTCATAAAAAAATTTTGTCTTGTTCTGTTTTCGTACCATCTATAATAACTTTTCACGATTCGAAAAAAGGTTGAATAATTGAAAAGCTATTCAAATCGTTGGATTATGAAACTATTTGAATATTATTTGAATAGTTGCTAGAATATTATTTGAACAGTTGCTATTCTAATAGCATTCCTAAACAACAAGCTCTATTAGAATAAGTAGCCTACCTATGATCATGAACAACAAGATCTCCATCTAATGACTTGAACTGGTTCAAATCCTTTCGTTGGCATTTGCGTTGTCTACCAAAAGAATCAGTAAATTCAACCCTAAAAGCAAATATCAAACGAGGAGTGATATAGCAACGGTAGGAAAATTAATTACAAAAGAAAAGTTCAACCGATAAACCAATTTGTAGATCATTAACAGAAATATCATAACAACATATGAAGTGATTAATACGATCAAGAGACAACAATGTGAGTTTAATATGAAACTTGGTAATACAGGTAGGCTATAATAACGTTCATTAACAGCTCATAAGGTCAATGAATTTTTTTATTAACTGTCCATGAACTGTTTATAAGATGTTCATGAACAGCTCATGAGGTTCATTAATAGTTCATGAATCATTGTTCACGAACATCTCAAAAGGATTGTGAATAGTTCATGAACTCTGTAAATTATATAGCAGAGGGAGGCTTAAAATCCCATTCATTCGTACCATTCATCTTTTTCTGTTACATCTTTCCATTGTTCCTACAAGTAGAAAACAAAAAACACTTAAAAACAGATGTTTTTGACAAAAAAATCTGGTATAAAGTTGAACATTTTCTCTGAAACATGGTGACTTTGTATTTTGTTTTAACGCTTAAAGTAAATGTTTAAAATTTGATCTCACATCTGCAATGTATTTCTTATTAAAATCAACCAGATATTTTGTTTCTCCAGTGTCCTCATCTTCATCATCTGAAATAAAATAAAGTAAAACATAGATATACTCAGGGTCTGATAAAAGGTTCTGCCTCTAAGAACCCTAGAAGCATTTCAACATTTTTTTCTGAACTTTTTTTGTTGATGTTTGACTAATAAATCAATAAAAATATCAATTTTCTTCTGAATGTGCTCTAACTTTTTGAAATCTAGGATTCCAGGATTTCTACTTTTGTTGGACCTTGGGTATACTATATGTAGCATAAATTCAAGAATTTAAATTCTAAATCGTATTCTTTTTTAATTTTTATTAGCTTTCTGTCATGCATACTTATAGCATTTTTTAAATGAATATGCTATAATGTGATATTCATGATAAACAAAAATCATTAAACTGTACCATATATTTATGATAAACAAAAATCATTAAACTGTACCATATACTTCGCCTTGTTGGATTTTATTGTATAACTTTGATTTGGAATGTAGCTTCTGTTTAGACTCTTCAAGCTGTTTCTCAAGCTGTGTGCTTTCATCTGCCTCTATGATTGGTTCCTTTATCTGGCTGACACCAGCATATTTAGTTGTCTTTTTTCTTGAACTCAATAACGCTAACTGGAAAGTAAAAAAATGAGATTATATCATACATGGCTAGTGAATACACATCAAGATATCATAGCTAGCCTATAGATACTGTTCTGGCCAAACTGAGGACTGTATATTGTTGAGTAATGCCATTAGTTCTATCAGACAATTAGCAAAAAGACTATCTTGAATGCAATCAAGTAAAATTTATCAGGGTTGTGTTCATAGAGCTGATGAACTCACAACACCTTCCAACAACACGCATAAATTATAAATTATAAAACAAACTATTCAAATACAAATCAAATTATGTCATACGAGGCTAATTATTGCGACATTACTCTACATTACTTTATTCATAGAGGATTGATATTTCAGACAATTTACCTGCAATTTGATACCACCCCTGTGAAAAACACTTCAAGAGTTCATGAACAGTTCATGAACGTTAAATGACCCTGATTTTCATGAACACTTCATGAACGTTAAATAGCTCCGATTTTCATGAACAGCACATGAATGATAAATGCCCTTAATCTTTATAAACAGTTCATGAACGTTAAATGGCCTCAAATTTTCATGAACAGTTAATGGATGTTAAATGGTCTTAATTCTGTTTGTTTCCTAAATAGTAACTATAATTGGAATGTTCGTTCTGCTAACATTACTACAGTTTTAACCTTAAACGTCCCTCATCCGAATGGGCACTAACCCTTGATTCTGTATGGGTGTGTAATGGTTGGGAGGGAGGCTGTATGTCTCGAATAATGTTACTGTCCTAGTAATTTTAATGGACTGTTTCTCTATCTGATTGTTGTATCCCAGCTCCATTGGTACTGTCTCGCTTTTATGTTAATATTTTCGTTTTCCTACTGATTTTCCTGTTAATTTCTGGGTGTTATATTTTCCGATTTATTAATTTCTGATTTATTTTTTAGGGTCTTTATTTGGTTTCAGAGAAGTCAGTTGATGTTCTCAAGTTGTCTAGATCCAGCTACGGCCTTTGATGTAGATTTCATTGGTTGGGTTGTGCTATTCCGCTGCTGTTCTGTGTGCTGTTACATATTTATATTGTTAATACATCCTAGCGTATATTAATTTTTAATTATTAATTATTACCTTGGTATGACGTCTGTTGTGGTCCTTTAGAAGATAGCTTCATTTGCTGTCATTTACTGTCCTGAATGTTAATATTCCGTTTAGGATTTAGTAATGATGTGTTAATTTATTATATCTTGCCTTTGGAGAACAATATTAGTCGTTGTAGATAGGTGGTCTCTGCTTGAGGTGTTCATATCACGTTATCAGGTTCCCATTGAGTCAGTGGACTATTTAATTGTTTTACATTTGATATGTCTAATCTAAAATGATGTGAGATAGGACCAGTTGGTCAGAGGTGATATCTGCCCATGGTATGACTGGGGATATAGGAGTTGTTTTGGTGTTTCTTGTGTAGTTCATAGTTTTAGGGACTACACCATCTTGTGTGTCCCTCACTAATTCTACATTTTCGCGCCCAAAACTGAGAAAGGCAGTTTGGAGTTCGGCGCATAAAATCTGGCTGACGCGTTTCGTTTGTCGAGAGCCCAGCTTAAAAGCCGTTGGCTAAAGAAAACTCATCAGAGCGGCGCACCGAGAGGATATGTCTGGAGACACGGGGATCAGAGTCAGTATCGAAAAAGGAAGCCTTGATTGGAAAAGGAGTGATTTCCTCTTCAATTCAGAGTACTGAAAATATTTGAAAATATTCACCAATCAGTTCAAAAATCAAGTTTTCTCAAAAGTGTTTGCAAGAATTTTTTATAAGAAATACTGTTAACTCATCGTAGGTGTCCCTACTCGGGGGTGAGTTTTGGAACGTCTTTTTCGTATAAAAGAAGTTTGAATTTTTTGGCTAAATGCTTGTTTCAGTAATCGAAATTTAGTCAAGGGGTAAGATAAAATCAGAATAAAAGATAACGAAAACATAGTATAATTATAATAAAAAAATCCAATAGTTAGATATAATAGTGCCTTTATATTGATAATTCATAGAGAACAAAATATGCTGCACTGTGTTTTACATCAATTGGCAAATTCTCCCTGATTTCGTCAAGTGGTTCACGATGGAGCACGTGGTGACGTGATGGTGTGTCTTCTGCAATACTAGTTATTGGAGCATGTCCTGCAACCGTCTTATGATATCAATTGCCTTGTTGATATATTATCATAGTCCTAAAGTTATATTTTGTTATAGGTGTAGATTAATAAGTGTACCTTGAATTGATATTTTTATAACAATTTTTGATTTGTGTCTTTTGACTAACTCTAGTGATGATAAATCGGCAAGAGAAATTTTAAGGCTAAGTACAAAGTACATATCAATTTTATTTGCCCTACGCTCATTGGTTGTAGTCATGGTTATTTATTGGGTGGATGATTATAAATCCTTTGTCTCAGCAGGAGACTCTGCTCCGAGAAAGAGGTTCGTTAGCTGGATCTGATTGGGTTTATTGGATTCAGAACATTCCTAAACATAGGATCCAAAATGGTAGAGCTGTGGTGTAGGCCTATTTATGGAATATTATTAACTTGAATTACTTGGGAATTTGGGATTACTTTGTTATTAGTTCATGGGTATATGGTTTCGGGGTTCACCCAGAAATTGTTAGTTGCGGGACATTGGAAAGTGGAATGTCCACAGGTAAGTTGTTTAACTGTTAACTGTTTAACTAATCATTATTTTATCGTATTTGGCTTAGTCTGTCTAACTGTCTTGCCTTCGGCTTCAGTGACCTGACGGTCCTAGCCTTTATTTATTGATGATTACTGTGTTGGCGGCTGTTGGTAGAATCATATAGCACTATATGATTAGGTTGAGGTACCATGTGCTGTGATTTTCGTCTAGCTGGTTTGTTGGAGCCTGTTTTCCTACTAAAAACGGAGATGTCAGAACAGTCAGATGGGGTTCTGTTGTATTTTTTGGACTTGTAGAGATCGTATATAGTTATAAAATGGGAGGTATCAGGTAGAAGCGTTAGATGGGCTTATACTGTATCTCATAGATCTGCTATGCTGCTTGGTGGTTCAAAAGTGTTTCGAATTGGGAGGTGTCAGTTAGGGGTGTTTTAATGGGGTTATACCGTTATGTTGTGTTTCGTGGATTTGTTTGACTTGTGTGTATTGTATAAAATGGGAGCTATTAGGTATGAGTGCTTGATGAGCTTATACTGTATCTCATGGGTCTGCGATGCTGGTTTATGGTTCAAATACGTTCTAGCCAAGAAGTGTCTGATAGGGGTGCTTGATGAGGCTCTGTTGTGTTTCTTGGATACGATGAACTGGTTCAAATAGTATTTTAATTCTAGAATATTATTGTAATAAACGGGAATTGAAGATAATACATGTAACCTGAAGGGTATTTATTGATATTTGTTAATCATCTTGAAATTAAAACCAATACATGCTATTTCTGGTTGATATTGTAAGTTATATAGAGATAATCAAAATAATTTTGTTGCACATAAGAACTCATAAATATTGTTTGTTGTGATCCGTCGTTGAACTTGATATTCCAGTTATCAACTTGTTTAATTATATTGCTATGGATATCTATATATACGACTCTGGATAGTGACAGGAGTCAATTAGTCAAATACATCAAATTGTATGGAGTTACTAAATATAGGCTGTGTGACATGTGATTGTTATCAGTATTTTTAAATTTTTAACATTGATGGATAATTAGGTAGTTACGTCTATATTGATTCATATAGTTCATGTCTCACAGTTTTTTATTGGTTGTTTCCTTGGTTATGTTGCCATGGCCATTCTCTATTTCTCATGACAATACAGTATTCTGTTTTTTTCATCTAGGTAATTTAGAAAACTTTTCAGTGATTTTCCTCGAGGTGGATGTTGAGATTTTGATGGTGATCTATGGTCTCTATTGTAACGGTGGATATGATGTTTCTTGTTGTTGCCTGCTTTCTTACTTTATTGTAATGGTATCATCATGTGATCTGTTAAATAGAGGTATTCAACAAATGTTCTAGAGATGACTGTTTGGAACAGAGATGTTTTGGCTGAGACAGAGATTGAATATTCAAATTGTGTTCTGTTGTTGCAAATGTATTGTTATTTGAAATCAAATTATCAATGATTACTTTAGTTAGTTTTTGTAATTAAGTAAATTGGTTTGACAGTATAGAATATTTTATAATGCTGAATTACTTAATGTTGATTATAAAGATTATTACATTGGTGAAGAACTTGAACATTGCTAACTTGTAACGTTTGTTAGGATAAAGTGATATCAATGATACTTGATAGATATAAATTATATACCAGTGAGTATGGTAATAGTAGTCCTGACAGTTGGTTTCGATGAAGTTATATATATTAATAATGTTGAATAGAGTATAGGTTGTAGTATAGAGTATAGACTATAGAGCATATATAGAGTAAAGGTTTATTAATAATTTCACATGGAGTATACATTGTAGGCATTTTATCTTTTGTTTTCAGTTGTGGCTTGAGTTGCTGTGTCGGCGTTTGTATGGTTTGGTTGTCCCCGATGGCTGGTTTCGCGAGGAGTGATGGCGTGGTCTGTATCTATGTGGGTAGTATGAGTGTGATGGTTGTGAGTTATCCTGGCGGCTTCTGGGGTAGAATTGATTAAATTGTAATAGTGATGGTATTTGACTGCGGTGTGACAGTAGTGGTGCTGGGGGAAGGGGGTTTCAGATGGGAAGTCTTGATTCAGGATTATGTTAGTTGGCGGTTGGTGGTCAGGGTATTTTGGTTTAGGAATTATTAGGGCTATTAGATTTTTTTGTTTATTTTCAATTATTTTTTTAAGGTCAAAATTAATTTCGCACCAGGTTACACCAGTCGGAGAGTTTTTTGGGATGGGGTTCTGTTAGGCGATGGTTTGTGGACTTTCGCTGGTTTTTTGCTGGTTTCAGTTGGTTTGGAGGATTTTTTGATGGTTCCTGTTGTTTTCAAGGTTTTGTTTTGGTTAGAATTACTAAATGTTGGCTGTTTTGGTGCCTCGTTGGTTCCTGTTGGTTTTGAGGTTTTATTTTGATTAGATTTGCTGGGTGTTTGTTTCTGTATCTTTGAAATGTCAAAAATTGAGTCGATTTGCATTTCATCCTCGCTATCCAACTGGAAGATTGACATTGAATCCCGAGATGCCGCCATAGTTATCTGTTGGTCAAGAATAATGTGTCGGGTTTATGTATCGTGCAGATGGGAATCATGTGGTCCATTCTCTACATTGTGTTAATGTTTCAAAAGGATCTATGGGAAAAGGGCTAAATTTTTATGGGAGTCTGAAAATTAAAGGTGAATATGACGGAATACGAAAGAGAATGGACTGACATGGATAGAGGGGTAACTGAAAGCATTTTAAAAGCAGTTCCCCTAATGGAAATTATCTTTTGAACTTCCAACGACCCTCATGGAAAAAGGCACTAGCCCTTGATGCTGTATGAGTCTTTCCGTAAAAAAGTTGGAATAAGGCAGTGTTATTTTTGGGTAATGTGGTTAGTAGTTTTTGTTTGTCATTGGAATGTTTGTTCCGCTAACATTATTACAGTTTTAACCTTCTACGTCCCTCATGGGAATGGGAGCTAACCCTTGATTCTGTATAGGTGTGTAATGGTTGGGAGAGAGGCTGTATGTCTCGAATAATGTTACTGTCCTAGTAATTTTGATGGATTGTTTCTCTATATGACTGATTGTACAAAATTAATGTTAAATAGCTACAGTGAAACTATTATATAAGACACTATTCTTAGGCATTGGATTACTGGCCACTAAGAGAGGTGGTCACTACATAGAGGTAATCATTATACCATGTTTGATTCTAACCAGTGATTGTTATCATTCAGAATTATACCTTAATGTCGTTAGGAGGTATTGGATATCACTGCTCCATTGGTCCTGTCTCGTTTTTTATGTTAGTATTTTTGTTTGCCTACTGATTTTCCTGTTAATTTCTGGGTGTTATATTTTCCGATTTATTAATTTCTGATTTATGTTTTAGGGTCTTTACTTGGTTTTAGAGAAGTCAGTTGATGTTCTCAAGTTGTCTAGATCCAGCTACGGTCTTTGGTGTAGATTTCATTGGTTGGGTTGTGCTATTCCGCTGCTGTTCTGTGTGCTGTTACATATTTATATTGTTAATACATCCTAGCGTATATTAATTTTTAATTATTAATTATTACCTTGGTATGACGTCTGTTGTAGTCCTTTAGAAGATAGCTTCATTTGTTGTCATTTACTGTCCTGAATGTTAATATTCTGTTTAGGATTTAGTAATGATGTGTTAATTTATTATATCTTGCCTTTGGAGAACAATATTAGTCGTTGTAGATAGGTGGTCTCTGTTTGAGGTGTTCATATCTCGTTATCAGGTTCCCATTGAGTCAGTGGACTATTTAATTGTTTTACATTTGTTATGTCTAATTTAAAATGAACAATTCATGAACAATTCATGAAAATTAGGGCCATTTAGCGTTTATGAACTGTTCATAAACTCTTGAACGGTTTTCGCAGGGACAAACTTGTGAGTCTTGCATGAATACATTTGGAGCAATCATTTTTTTAACTGGTTGAATCACGCTGCTCTGTCCTACAAATTAATGCTAGCCATCCACTGTCTGATCAGACCTAGTCTCCAAATTAAGAAAACCATCAATAGCTTCTGTAATCTTTGCATTTCAAGAATCTGAACTCAATTCTTTTTTGTTTTTAATTTTTTATTAAAGTGCACATGACACCAAAAATTTTTATTCCGGAATCAAGTAGCCCATACAAAATAAATAGGAATGGCGGCAATAATTTTTCGATTTGGACTCTTATAAGCGGAGATATTTAATTTTGAAAGTACCATATTTCAGAAATAGTGCTCCTTCGAAAGTCGGAACTCATGCCGGAACGACAAGAGAGCCCACTATGGAAAAATAACCAAGTCTAGAAATCAAAAAATCGTAACCTTTTCTCGCGAAAAAGAAATGGTCCACTTTCCAGAACAGATATGCCCATATCTTCGGGACACCTTGTTGGCCATATATGACTGAAATTGAACGTAAAATGTAGAGTTTAGAAAAGTTTTATTAGACTTCGATGGAGTTTTTCTGTCAAAAACGTGTTAAAACACTGGATTAACGCATGTTATGGCATGAAGGTGTTGACTACTAAAACAGCGGCAAAACGCTTTGTATTCACTTCGCCGCGGATGATGATCTAAACGTCTATAAAATCCATTGCGCTATTTTGGTCGATCTCCCGCAGCTTAGCGTCAGTGCTTCACTGATTTGTTAGCTTCAATCTCAATAATTGGCTATTAAAAGCCATTGCATGACCCCCTGTTTGCCTTTCAGCAGACGCGTTTCTTCAACAAAAACACACAATTACAGAAAGATGAAATCGACACACGCAATGTGTTTAATATCATACCTTAATCTAGTTTTATATTCGACGGACAACGGTTGTTGTCGACTACTTCACAAAGCTATCCTGTCTAAGAATGATATTTAATCAATGAATTTAATATGCTGAAGATGTTTTTATCTGATATATAAAATACAATATTATATCACAAAAGACTTTGATATATTGACGACACGGAGAGGTGTCTTACATTTGGGCATGATTTGGGGAATGATGGATATAATAATTAACTGAAACCAAAACATTTTGTACAGTTTGGACACACATATGGACAGTTTTACATTAATTTTGACTTTCAAATCCAACTTCATTGTTCAAGTAATTTACATTTTATGTTGACGAAGGCTAAATGTTTCGTGATGATCGTCATGATTTGATTCTGGCGCTTGAACAACACTCATATGCTGATATGCACTGGGCACACTCCAATTATTTCAGGGTCGAGGTAAATATAATACAGACATTGAAGGTGGTTCTACTCGCCATGTGTATCAGCGATGATTCACACACTGAAGTGCTGGAAACGAAAAACAATGCAACATCATATTATTTGTTACTGTACTGTATAATTTCACGAATAACACTTAGCCTTCGTCAACATAAAATGTAAATTACTTGAACAATGAAGTTGAATTTGAAAGTCAAAATTAATGTAAAACTGTCCATATGTGTGTCCAAACTGTACAAAATGTTTTGGTTTCAGTGAATTATTATATCCATCATTCCCCAAATCATGCCCAAATGTAAGACACCTCTCCGTGTCGTCAATATATCAAAGTCTTTTGTGATATAATATTGTATTTTATATATCAGATAAAAACATCTTCAGCATATTAAATTCATTGATTAAATATCATTCTTAGACAGGATAGCTTTGTGAAGAAGTCGACAACAACCGTTGTCCGTCGAATATAAAACTAGATTAAGGTATGATATTAAACACATTGCGTGTGTCGATTTCATCTTTCTGTAATTGTGTTTTTGTTGAAGAAACGCGTCTGCTGAAAGGCAAACAGGGGGTCATGCAATGGCTTTAAATAGCCAATCATTGAGATTGAAGCTAACAAATCAATGAAGCACTGACGTTAAGCTGCGGGAGATCGACCAAAATAGCGCAATGAATTTTATAGACGTTTAGATCATCATCCGCGGCGAAGTGAATACAAAGCGTTTTGCCGCTGTTTTAGTAGTCAACACCTTGATGCATAACATGCGTTAATCCAGTGTTTTAACACCTTTTTGACAGAAAAACTCCATCGAAGTCTAATAAAACCTTTCTAAACTCTACATTTTACGTTCAATTTCAGTCATATATGGCCAACAAGGTGTCCCGAAGATATGGGCATATCTGTTCTGGAAAGTGGACCATTTCCTTTTCGCGAGAAAAAAGTTACGATTTTTTGAAGTCTAGACTTGGTTATTTTTCCATAGTGGGCTCTCTTGTCATTCCGGCATGAGTTCCGACTTTCGAAGGAGCACTATTTCTGAAATATGGTACTTTCAAAATTAAATATCTCCGCTTATAAGAGTCCAAATCGAAAAATTATTGCCGCCATTCCTATTTATTTTGCATGGGCTACTTGATTCCGGAATAAAATTTTTTGGTGTCATGTGCACTTTAAGTAATATAGCCAAGACTTATCATTTCCAGCATAGCTCAATTGATCACACCATATTCACATATATCCTATTTGTCCCTACCTTCTCCAACGTCTTTTTCCCTCCTTTACTCACAGTTTCATCTGAATGTCGTTTCCTACTTGTTTCTTCTTTCCTTGCTAGTTCTGCTTTCAAATCTATAATCTATTTTATAAAATTTACAAAAAAAGATGTTAAATTGGAAAATTTGTATGAGAATAATATTAACTATAACAGCATTGAAGGATCAAAATCAGCACAGCTCGTAAAAATATTTTGAGAGCCAGCTTACCAATGATTTAAAGAACAGATCTTAACTATGGAAGTTATGTCATATTAACGGTTACCAGTCGTATCGTCCAGTGGTGATGTCGTCCATTTCCGAGAACGTCCTACCGAATGCCATAACGTCCAGTTTCAAAAATGTCCAGGTTTAATAACAGATAAAGATCATTCACTTCGTTATTAAATAAATCAAAAACGGCAGTTTATATTGATATAAATATTAATTTTAAAACATCAATAACTCTCAAAGGCAATAATGTTTCGTTTCGTCAGTTTTCGAAATTTTACACGTTCATTCCAACACCAATAAAGGCCAATTAAAGTTTGGCAAACTTACAATAAGTAAATGATGTATAAACCTTCTTTTTAATGCTAGGTCTTGTGAAATCTCTTCTATTAAAATTTTGTTCAAGTTAATTTGTAATACCTTGGTCTATTTAGCATTGGAATTTCATTGACTTGTTTTCGAATTTTCACGCGATCGACTTCCAGCTCGTATTTGGTCAAGTTATAATTCTTATGATTAATATCTGATTTGATGCAATCACCTCCAGTAATCAATTAAATAATATATTTTTTAATTCATTAATTAATCCAGCTAGAAATGAAGAACAAACATTTTTTCGCGACTGGACGTTATTGTAAACAAAGATGTTTGGTACCTTTATTAGTGCTTTGCTGAAAACAGTTGATCGAGCTTGGCGGTCGAAAAATATTTAATATGACAAAATAGAATACGAAATGAATCATTTAGCATCATTTATCTTCTGATGTGAAAAACATCAATACAGTAGCCTACATGTTTAAATAGAAGTCTTAATAAATTTGACTGTTTAGTCCATTGTATGGTAGTAAACCGTGAGAGAAAGCCGACATTAGTCTCACGACCTTTGAAGTTAAAATTTCATGGGGGGGGGGGGGGAATTTCTAAGTGGTGTAATTTTTGGGAGAAAAATTTTTCATTTTTCAAAATACATGCATGGCATGCCAAAATTGTATAATTACATTTTGCTATTTAAAGATCAGTCTTGATTGACTTGGAATGAATGATGATTGATCTGATAAATTTTAAAATTTGTATGAAATAAATAGTACTTACTGAAGCATCATTTAACACTATATTCTTTTTCTCCATAATTATCATGAATGCTCAGTTTTTTATTATTTATAATCAATAAATTAATCTCGAATGTTGGTAAAAACAACATAAAAATCCGCCATTTTAATATCCCACTATCGTGACTATCTTATCGTAACTGTCACGCTCACATGTAAATAAAAAGAACATGAGCTCCAACATTCATTACCATTCCTAAAATTCAAATAGTTTATTTTCCCCGCGAAAGCCTTGCACAACGTGCTCTCTTCCCCCTCATTTCGATCTTATGATCGGTTGGTGCTGGAAATCAAAATGGCTAGTTCACAGAAGCAAAATGTTTTGCTTATAGGTGGTGGTGGTAGGGAGCATACAATATGTTGGAAGCTATCATCATCAGATATTGTTGAAAGAATATATATTAGTCCTGGAAATGCTGGAACTTCAAACGAACCACGTTCTGAAAACGTAAATATTGATGTTTCAAGCCACACTTCTGTAATAGAATTTTGTAAATTGAAGAAAATAGGGATTGTTATAGTAGGTCCAGAAGTGCCTCTAGCTGATGGAATTGCCAATTCATTATTACAAGCTGATATACCATGCTTTGGACCATCAAGATTAGCTGCAGAGATAGAATCCAGTAAAGAATTTTCTAAAGATTTTATGAAGAGGCATAATATACCAACAGCAAGATTTGAATCATTTACAGATTCATCTGATGCTAGTGAATTTATTAGAAATTCAGATTATCATGGTTATGTTGTTAAAGCAAGTGGTTTAGCTGCTGGTAAAGGTGTTGTTGTTGCTGAAGATAAGGATGAAGCTATCAATGCTGTCAATGAAATGATCAATGTATGTCTCATCAAAATTCATTGTTCTCTGTAACTATGATTTTACCACGTTCTGATCCACCCCAGTTTGCATAGTACGACAGTGCTTCCCCCGAGATAGTGTTCTTTCGAACCTCCATTTCAAAATTTTTGCCCAAAACGTTTAACTCCTATATTCTTGGAATAAAACAATTTTGTTTACTATTAATGTACAAAATCTGTTTTTCTATCTGCCAAGAAGGTAGAAATCTGTTAAAGTGCCCGTGAGAGAATATTCCAGTGACTCCACAGATCTCGTTGAAAAGCGCCATTGAACTTTGCAAACTGGTGATGCTCTAATTTGAGGGGCAAATCGCAGCAACATTATCTGTTTTGCTTTCATGCATGCCATGCTTTGTCTCCCTTTTATAAATTTTTAAAATATATTTTAGAATGAATCAAATGACTTCGATTGTTTCGAGGATTTTCAAGAGTGCCAATGCATGCTGGTGCATTTTGCCCCTTTAACTTAATTTTCACCATTGATCACCCATCATCGGTCTATTCCCTATTAATATCACATCATGCAGTACGTTTTTATCTTCACTTCACTTCAATTATTGATGTAATATCTATTGATGAAACAGAAAAGTAGATAAATTATATCAGGTAAATAATTTGAGAAGGAATTTAGAAGTTCTTGTCTTTTAAGTAAAGTAATCAAGACTGTATCACTCCTACATGTCAGAGCAATGATGCTAAATGCTCTTTATTGGTCTCAGCCGTGACACTGCAAATCAATTTCAACGAATTTCATGACAGATAGGCCTCGATTGTCAATGCGCAACGATGAGCTGCAGCTACTCGCAATGTAATTCCCTCTGAACCATTCCATCCATCATCCTTAGATGACTCTCACTTGACGTTTTAGATAAAGTCAAGGCTGAGTTGATATTCTGGGGATTTGAACCATAGTCAATCAGATGTGATCCGATCTCAAATTCTGTTGCTCTACCATCTTAGCTAATCCATCTTGTCATTTGAACAATTTTAATACTCGAATTCATTCATTGGTGTGACAGTAGGCTATTTTATTGTTAAATTGCCAAATGTTTGATTGAGAGTGTTCTACTGTGACTCACAATAAGAATGTTGAGAGTTTGAGTCTGGCTGAAATAATAATATTTTATTTTGCATTTAGGTAAGACAATTTGGCGATGCAGGAGCAACCGTTATTATTGAAGAAAAACTTGAAGGAGAAGAAGTGTCGGTAGGCGTCTTGAATCCTGCACCCCTTAATATTTGGAAATGAAATAGTTTAGACATCCCAGATATGTAAGAAGTCTGCATCAAGCCGGATTGAGGATTAGTACTCCAAATGCACCCAAAAAATTTCAATTTGAATCTGGCTTGTCTGGATCCGGATCTGAATAATTATAATCCTCTCCTCTATTAATGATAATAATGAGAATGACATCAAAAACAATAAAAACATATAAAATGTTCATGAAAAAGTCAAATTGCACAGAATCTGCTAAATAATCAAGGAATTTGAAAATGAACCGAATAGGGTGATTGTTGTGACCCAGGACATCCTGGATTTTGCCAGGGATGTTGTGATACAAAGACGTTAAACTAGTGAGGATGTTATGTCTGTAAGCCGGAACATCATCATCATCTTATATTCATTCAGAGTCTGGTAAGCCATTGTAGCCACGCAAGGCTTGTTTTCACAGAATTGATTTCATATTGTTATGTACATTATAATGTTTAAGAATAAAATGTCTCAATGATTCAATCATATATTAAAATTCTGGATTTAGAAAAAAAAATTTCTGATGTTTCTTTTTTCCAAGTTTTTATTCCATTTTTGTGGATACCAGCTAATTTTAAGGTATAACTTGTGTTAAAGGAATTCATGTTGATGTAGAGAACAACACTTGAGAGCCTATCGGTTGCACATACGTACCGATGATAAGAAGTCGGCAAGGTCTATTTAATAATTTTATTTCTATTCTAATTATTATATAGGTCTATAGTTAGTTTTTACTTTAATTTACAGATTCTTGCATTTTCTGATGGTAAAACTGTGGCAGCGTTTCCTCCAGCACGTGATTTCAAAAGACTTCTTAATGGCAACAAAGGTCCAAACACAGGAGGAATGGGAGCGTACTGTCCAGCATTTGATGTAAGTTTCAATAATTGTGTTTCAAGCCAGCAAGCACTACAACAACTGTTCAACTGTTAGGCTTACCGGTACATGGGTTACAACTTTTGAGATATATTAAAATTATAGACCGATGATTAAAAGTTTATTTGCAATTATTTTTTGAAATTTTGGGTTCTTTGCCTCTAACACAACTTTCTGATTGTTTTGGTGGCTGAGTTAGTTAATCAAGTCACTTGTTTTGCAATATTAATTGTTTAGTTTTTAAAGTAATATTCATATTAATATAGTTGGTTATTAACCTCTTTACCAGGTAACCTCGTAATCATTAACAATAAATAGCTTTGCTGATTCAGGCTAAGTGTTAATTAAGCAGTCTTAAATGCTTCATTTTATAATTACCTATTTATATCTATTGAAATTTATACTTTGACTTCTTATTGTTGTTGCCGTTCTCTGGATGGAGTTAATTCAGAACTTTACATCACAATGCCAACATTTTAATTTACCTTGGCTGTACAAGTCTTTAAAAATATTAAATTGTATATTTCAGCTTTGTTCACACAATCTGTGGGAAGATATAACAGAGAACGTACTTAAAAAAACAATAACAGCGTTGGATGAAGAGGATAGAAAATTTGTTGGTATACTTTATGCTGGAATGATGTTAACATCATCTGGACCAATGGTTCTGGAATTCAACTGTAGATTTGGGGATCCAGGTCAGAATGAATACGAATACAATCCGATTGTTCTCTGTTTTGATTGGCTAATCAATTAATGTTTAGATTGAATTGAAACAGTTCACCTGAGAAAGGAATTGTTGGGTTCATGGCCAGTTCATGAACTTTAGAATTATGATGAACTGTCCATGGACACATTTTTAAATAGTTTAGAGACTAGTTTGTAAACGTTGAATGACCCGATTTTTATGAACTTTTTCATGAACTGTTTATGAACTTACCCAACTTTCATTGACTCTTTTCATGAACTGTCCATAAAATGTTCATGAACATTGGGCCATCTAACTTTCATGAACTGTTTGCACAGGGGTTGAGTTTATAGCCTACAATATATATTTTTAATTATTGCTTTTCAAATTGAGTCCTTTTCAATGATTTGGAGGCCGGTCCTTGTAACAGTTTACTTGTGTCTGTTCAAATCTTTTCCAAGCGTTGTAAATACAAATACAGACAGCAAGCGTGTGGTAACCCTTTGGCCTTTCCTAGAATAAAACAAGTTTTCAAAATCAATTTTGTTTATATTGGCGAAAGGTTGTTACAATTTTGAATTAATAATTTCAATTTCAATTTAATTAATTAATTAATGTGAATTAATTTATAAGTTCACACCCTGTAATTCAAGTTCTCAACTAATAGACAACTTTATTTGATATATTTTCTTTAATGATACCTACTAGTTTCTAATCCTTCTTCTGCTTTGAGCCTCAGACAAACATTTTATTTTCAAATTTCAATTTGGAAATTTTAAAACAATTAACCATCCAATCACATTGTAGAATTATGCTAGATAAGATTATGGCATCATATTTTATAAACAGTGTTCAATGTGGCAGCTATGACTTAGATAAGTTGAGACAAATAGATCATGAAAGGTTCTGAGCAGCTTATGGAAATTTGAATATAGATGAATTTTGAATTCTTTATACAAATTAAGATACAGCATACTTCAGTTTTGATTTTGATTACGAATTGTTTTGAACAGACACCTTACAGTTTAAAAAGTAATGATGACATCATAACAAGCTTCCATGTTTGAAGGTGCCGCCCCTATGGAGAATAGCTCATGGGTTCATGAACCATTTCATGAAGTGTTCATGAATTCTTGTGACTATTTCATGAACTGTTCATGAACTATTCATGAAGTTCATGCATTGTTCATGAGCTGTGCATGAAATAACTGTTCATGAACTCCTGGATTTTTTTCACTGGAGCAATAAGCAGAGAGATCTACTTGACTGTCTGATGCCATCTGATTGTAGGTCTATAGGCAGTTGATGTCTGCCTAGAAAGGCTGGAATCAAATTTGAAAATTGCAAGGAACATCATTTTTAATGATTAAATGTAGTGTTAATTAATGAATCACTTCCATTACAGAGCAATTCCAGAGCAGGGTTCATTAATAGTTTTTACCTTCTGAAATCCTACCTATTATCAAGATTTCTTCATATATTTTTATGATTCAGAATATCATAGTTAATTATTTATTTCACATGGTCAACATCCTTCAAAATGCAGGGTCCAAAGGTCTTCATCTCATGCCGCAAGTTTGCATTGCAATGCTAGCCTTCTGATTTTGCAGCTGCCTTCCACAATCTCGTATGGCAGGATTACAACTTTTATCGAATCCTGTTTTAAAATATAGCGTCTTAATCTAACGCAATTCTGCAATTTGATTGGTTTGTCCATGTGTTTGGAAACTCTAGGATAAACATTTCTCAAAAATTCCCATTGAAATTTGACAAAAACATTTTGTCGAAGGCTCCAAGCTAAAGAAAAATATAGGAAACTACTGTTGCAACGTATAATTAAAGAAATAATACCAACAAAAGTTGTCTCTATTTAAGAAAGACTAACATCCTGAAGTTTTCATTTAATCCTAGCCATTTAGTAAGTAGAAACATTGAAATTGAATTTTGAATCATTAATTCAAAATTCGAACAATCTTCCGCAATATAAACAAACTTGATTCTGAAATTTGTTTTATTTTAGAAAAAGGGTTACCACATACTTACAAATGTTTGTATTCATATTTACTACACTCGGAAAAGTTGTAAAACACTCGGCAAGTGTTAAAAGCACTTGCCTCTGCCTCGAGCTTCCAGCACTTCACTTGTGTCTACCAGCATTCCTTGTGTAGTAGATATGAATACAAACACCGCAGGTGTTTATTAACCCTTTAGGCGCTTAGAGCTTTTGATATAAGCGCTATATAAATGTACAAGCCTTCGGCTTGCGGCCTGCGCCCGGGGCCAGTCAGCCTTCGGCTTCCTCAAAGAGGTCGCTTCGCTCCCGTTAGTAGCCTGCACTATGTCTTGTCAAAGAGAATGTCAATGAAACAAAATAGTCATGAGAAGGAATTAAAATGTAGAACAACACTGATAATTCATTTCAGTTTATAATTAATCGTTACATACATGTAAAGCATAGTGAAAAGGAGATAATTGATACTCTATTGTACTACATGTTTCAAATCAAATATATTTATAAATATGGGTTGTCCATAAGTACATTTTATGTTGACTACATAGTTCAAATGAAATAAATATGGATTGTAAGTTAGGTATTGCAGTTAATGAACTTGTTTTCACAATGAAAGGCATTGATATGTAAATATTATTGCTGTGTCGGTTGAGTGAATCTCAGCATGAGTCATTGAGTGATATTGGTAATAACAACAGGTGATTCTGAAATTTGATACAGTAAATTACATAAATGAGAGACCCAAACTCTAATATTTTATCAACTTGAGGCAACTTCTCACAGAGAGGACACATGTCTATAATGGTCACCATTCACATACCTCATATAATAATGATTAAAGTAAACAATGTGTGGACATAGTGGACGTTGTCAATCTATGGCACATTATAAATGTACATTTCGTACATTTCTAAATTACAACTCCAATTTTGGATTTGTAGGCCTACAATTTACAACTGCTTGACAACTGAAAAGTACCACACTAATTCTCTGAATTTGTTTATTTGTTATGGGTCAAATCTCTGTGTGTGCTGTGTGGATAACACTAACAGAACAGAACTGCTGACATAAAACGGTGACACAGTAAATCCTTTCTTGCAACGAAGAACAGTTCATAACAAATCAAGCTAATATTGGCGATTCAGTGACACAGTAATCTCTTCTGCCAACGATGACTTGATAACAAAGTAGGCTATTTGGGATTATGATACTTAAAAGAAAACTAAAAGTAACAATTGCCATCAGAGTCCTGTAAGCCCTCATGCAACAGGGTAAAAACCACGGTAAAAGTGACTTCGACAGACTTTACATGAAGCATTTAAACATTTAAGTTGTAAAAGACTTACCGAGAATTGTGTTTCCTTTTTTTTGATGTAAAATGGAGTATTGTTGGACCACTTCTCCTTCTAGGCATATTGGAATACTTTTGCAAAATATGATGAAACCCTTTCACGAAATATTGGCAGCCATTAAAATAAAGCGTGCTCTAAAATTTGTGATGTTGCATGACGGGATACACCAAGGAAAGCAGTTTATTTTCACATAACTTCCGTCGAAATATCACGATTTTGGAAATTTTAATCGCAATTTATGAGCAATTTATAGCATTTTAAACTGTAAAAACAAAACGTCGGATAGCCAAAGGCCTATAGATGACCCAGAAGCGTATAAGAAGTTTGGAAAGTGCTCTGCGGAAAAGGAGTTTAACAATAATGAAACAATGGTGATTTGATCACCGACACGGTTTGCGTATTATTATTATTAATATATTACAGTACAGTGAAACCTGTATATAGCAGCCAGCTAAGAGAGGTAGATAAATTGACCACTATACACAGGTGGCCTTTATATACAGGTTTGATTCAATAGAAAATATTATTTTAGACATTGCAAAAGTGACCACTATAGACAGGTGGCCGCTTTATAGAGGTGACCGTTATAACAGGTTTGACTGTATTATTATTAATAACCCTTTATTCTAAAATATCACGTCACATTCGAACTTAATTCTGCAATTTGATTGGTTGGTATGTGTGCTTGGAAATGCAAGGTAAACATTTTTTGGAAAATTCCCGTCGAAATTTGTCGATAAAACTTTGTCAGATTCTCAAAGCTGAAGAGGAATAGAAAACTGAATTTATTACTAAAGAAATAATATCAACAAAGCTATCCCTACAGTATTTAAGGACATCCAAGGACATTTTAGTAAGTGAAAACATTGAATTGAAATTAAATTTTAAACCATTAATTCAAGATTTAAGCGACCTTCCGCAATATAAACAAACTTGATTTTGAAATTTGTTTTATTTTTAAAAAGGGTTCTCCTGCGAAAAACAGTTCACGAGTTCCTGAACAGTTCATGAACAAATCATGAACGTTAAATGTCTCCAATTTTCCTGAACTGTTCATGAAAATTTTGGACCATTTAACTGCTCATGAACTGTTTTCACTGGGGTTACCACACACTTTTACCGTGTTTGTAGGCCTATTCATGTTTAATATACTTGGAAATGGCGGAAGACACCTGGGAAGTGTTGAAAGCACTTGTGTCTTCTGCCATTTCCCGTGTAGTAATATAAATACAAACACAACAAAGTGTGATGTTAACCCTTTATTCTAGAATATCAAGATTGTGTACAGTCGTGATCCAGAATTCTGAAATGTTGAATTATAAAGGATGTATACAAAACTCTTACTAGGAATTCAATAAACTTTGAACTGATAATTTCATTACAGACAAGTTTATACTGTAAATATTATTTCTTTCAGAAACTCAAGTTTTGCTGCCTCTCCTTTCATCTGATTTGATGTCAATCATGTTGGATTGCACCAATGGAAATCTAAACCCAACATCATTAGCATTCAAAGAAAACCATTTTGCTGTCACTGTTGTCATGGCATCTGGAGGTTATCCCCTATCTTATGGAAAAGGATTCCCTATACTTGGTGTTGAAGAAGTACAGGTTATTTATGATAAATTCATTTTACATTGGCTTCTATGAAAATCAGTTGATGGATGTTTAATGGCAGAGTTTTGATGATTTTGCCTTAAACAGTTCATGAAAAGCATGCTATTTAACATGCTTGAGCTTTTAATTAACAGTTGATACACTACAAATTTGGAAAACTGAAATCTTACTCAATAGGCTACTTATTAATTGGACATAATTCAGTAGTTTTACATTTTAAGGTGCCTTCCAGTAGTTTTTCAATCAAATGAGAAGAATCTAGATTTTACAATTCCTTGTGAATTTCAATACCATTTTAATACCCAATCCCATTCCAGCATGTTTTCAGTATGTTTTCAGTAGCGATTCAGATATCTAAGAATCATAATGTAATAAAGTGTTCAACATTCATGGAGTTCATAAGCTGCTCATAAATCATATTATAATTATATTTATATACATGGTTTTATTTCATGATACAAACAAGTTAATTAAAATTCCCGTAGCACTGAGTATGTGTGTTTACTGATCAGAAGGTCATCCAACTGAATCTTTTCGTTTGTTTAATTCAACGTTAATTTTATTCTTGACAATCCTGCTTAAAGCCTCCCTGAAAAGACCACAATTCTATGGGTTTATGGTGCTGATAAGAATAAGATTAGGGAACACTGACATCACCAGCTAGCATTACAGAGAGTGTGTGCTCTGCATCAATAAATACATAAATACATCAGGTCAACCCAGCCTGTGAACAGTTATTTTACTAAATACTTATCAGGTTACGCCATAACTTTGTGGGCATATATTGCAGCGTGACATTCTTATAATGAAGTTACTTTACTGATTTTTCCATAAGCAAGCACAAATTTAATTGAAAAAATGGCATTCAAACAAAGTTTTTCTTCAAATAAAATGTTTTAATTGTGTTGAATAGAGAGATATGCTTCAGAACTGGACTATGGATTATGAGAGTCTCCTATGGAAGGACCCAAAAGGGTCCTTCAACACAGTTATATTACTGCTAATGCTACAAACCTTTTTTCACTGGGAAATACTGAATTTCACCGAGCTCAAGTTGTTAAATTTGTTAGTATTTTGGGAACATGTGTCCAGAGATACGTTTGACACCACCACAACAATTCTACTTATATTTAAATTGAATGTTTGAATGTTTGAAAATTGTACATGTGTGATGAGCAGCCAGATAGTAGGGTAGGACAATGATCTTTAAGTGCCTTGGCACTCAATCCTGTAATAGAGAATCAGTATTCTTAAACACTCCAGATAACACTTGTAATATTTTTCTAGAAATCCTGTGATACAGCTAAAGTAATACACGCTGGTACTCAAATGAAAAACAATGAACTTGTGACATCTGGTGGACGTGTGTTAGCTGTAACAGCTTTAGGCTCATCAGTTCATAATGCAAGAAAGAAATCGTATGAAGCTATTAGTCATATCACTTTCAAAGATGCATTCTACAGATCTGATATTGCTTTAACCAAACAAAACCAAGAAGCAGTTGAGATCAAGATGACATACAGGTAACAGTTTGCAACTAACACTACTGCCACCAAAACCATGAAAAAGCCTGAAATTTATGGCGTTTCCATGACATTTTCATGGCATATTCACATTTTAATATTGTGAATGTGGATGTTTTCATGGTTTTAAAGTTTTTCATGGTATTTTCACAACACGGTCATGGTATTTTCAAAACACGTTCATGGCGTTTTCATGGTTTTAGTGTTGGTAGTAAAGCCTCTGAATTCATTATCAGCCTATAACTAACCATATATTTTACAAGAGTTAAGGAGATCATGTGATATGTAATTTATTATGTGATGCTGAAAATTGATTTAAAAAGGGATTTTTTCCCACTCAGCCAATTTGAAGAAAAAGAATCACATGTTGGCAATTTAGACTAACACCGGATGTCCTGATAAAAAAAGAAGTATGCCACTATTATCTCAGCCATAAATATAGGCTACTATGTTTTAACTTATCTTTGTTTAGGTAAGCCTACATCAATTTGATAGCACCCCAGCAAAAAAATTGATTGAGTTATGATGATTTTTCATGAACAGTTCATGATCTCTAGTTCATGAACGTTAGATGATCCAACTTTTATAAACTTTTTTATGAACATTTCATGATCGTTTAATGGACCAATTTTTATGAACTTTTCATAACTGTTCATGAACTGTTTATAAGACGGTCATGAACAGATCATGAACTTTTCATGAACTAGCTCAGGAACATTAAATGGCCCGATTCCATAAACTTTAATATGAACTGTTCTTGAACTGCTCATGAATGTTCATGAACTGCTCACTAGGTGTGAGACGATTGTTCTAAACAATCGATTTTGCCGATCACCGGCGCAATTTTTACTAATATCACTTTGTCAATCGTTTCACCAATTGTTTTTAGACAATGAAATCCATAATAAGTTTTTTTATTCGAAAATTCATTAATTTATTGTTTTGATATCTTACTTAAAAAGTTTATATCGCCCAGACTTACAGTCGCTCTATTTTGTCTACATTGTTTTGTAATTCAGAATGTTCGTCGCTCTGTTTTCTTGACATATTTTTGTAATTCAAAACCTATTCAAATCGTTTGAATTTCGTCATGCCACTTCACACCTTCTGTTGTTATAAAGTAAAAAGGTCAACACATTAGCGTTGATGAATAAAACATGTGAGCATGGTTGAATGAATAATTTTAATAAGAAAGAAAAAGTGGCCGTCGGGTTATAATTTGTAGGAAACAGTTTTGAAAATAGTTAAAGTAATTTGATGTTTAAAGAATGTTTGTATAGATAGTTCATTTCTGTTATTTTGGATGAAGTACTCTCAAAGCTGGAAAGATACACAAATTATTTGCGGGAAAATGTCACTTCGTTGTGTCTGTGTGGACAGGCAAACTTCTGCTATCATCAAATTTGAAAAACTTAACCATATTTCTATTTGTTTTATTAAGCTAATTTCAGACTTGGCATTTGATATACAGTATACTGTAATTTCGTATTATAAACTCATGATCTACGACTATGTGTTGTCTCCTGCTCTTTTGTTTTGATTTGTTTGGATGAGAAACAATCGGCAAAAAATGATTAATCGACTGTTTGTTATGACTAATCGGCGACTAACTAATCGGCATCGAACATCGGTAAATTTCATTATCGTCTCATCCCTACTGTTCACAAGATGTTCATGAACAGTTCATTAACTAGTTCATGAGCGTAAGATGACCTAAGGTTTATGAACTTAAAAATGGCCCAATTTCATGGACTATTTATGAGCTGTTCATGAACCCTTCGTGAATGTTCATGAACTGTTTACAAAATGTCCTTGGACAGTTCATGAACTGTTTATATTCATGAAAGTTAAATGGCCCAACTTTTATGAACTTTTTAATAAACATTTCATGAATTCTAATCATGAACATTAAATGGCCCAATTTTTATGGACTTCTTCATGGACTGTTCAAGAACTGTGTATGAGATGTTCGTGAACAGTTCATGAAACTTCCTAAATTTCATGAATTGTTCATTTACTAGTTCATAAATGTTAAATGTCACAATTTTCATGAACTTTTACATGAAGAGTTCATGAACTTCTAGTTCACAGTTCATGAACTTCTAGTTCATAGTTCATGAACTCTTGTTCATAAGTGTTAAATGACCCAATTTTCATGGACGTTTTCAGAAACTGTCCATGAACCATTCTGAGTATTCATGAACGGTTCATAAATGTTCATGGAAGTTCGTAAAGTTCATTAACTGCTCATTAACTAATTCATTAAATGTTCATGGACTGTTTTCACATGGGAGTATTTGCTTTATTTCATTTGTATTACATTATCTTTTTCAAGCAATCAGCATTCCATGTCATACGCAGATGCTGGTGTCAACATTGCAGCAGGAGCATCTCTGATAGATGCATTGAAACCATTAGCAAAATCAACACGTAGACCAGGGTGTACACCTAATCTTGGTGGCTTTGGTGGTTTGTTTGATTTGTCAGATGCTGGGTATGGTGACACTGTTTTGGTCAGTGGAGCAGATGGTGTGGGAACAAAACTCAAGGTAAGCTAGCTCATGCAAGGCTAATAAATTAATAGTGAAAGTCAAATGGCTGTAGTGAAATGGTTAGGACATTGAATGTTTACGTGTAAAGTGTCATCTTCATTTCTAACATGACCACAATCAATTCCCTGTGAAGAAAAGTTTTCGATTTTCTGCGATTTAATTGGTCGATTAGGGTAGGGTGCATGAAATACTAGAGTAAAATATGGTTACAAATACGGGGAAAACCTCTAGCTTCAAAATCTTTGAAGAAACTTTGAAGCCACAATGTCTATAAATATCCTAATAAATTTGTTTTACAAAAATTAAAAACTTTTTTTTTTAAAGTTTGATCAGACTTCCGGAATCCCGCTTGTTTCGTACACTGTGTTGATGTACTCATGAATTTTTCCCACATAAGCTGTTATCTAAATTTTAATTTGGCAATAAAATTGACAAATGCCTTATCATTTATTACCAAATCAATCAATCAATCTGAAAACTAGATAGCTGATGTGGTTTATGAATCAATCAAGTATTTAAATTAAAAATCATAATTAAGGAAGGAAGAAAGGCATTAAAACTTTCTAAAATGCATTTCAACACTTGACATTTTCCATTTTACATATGACATTTTATCGTGATTAGCATAACCATTCTTCATTGTCTTGAATGCTAGGCATTTATTTTATGGATTTTTCACAAATTATTCAAGATCTGAATTTCTAATTTGAGTAATAGGCCAGTACACTCCTAATAAGTATTTCAGTTTGAGCCTAAAATCAAACTTACCAAACCAACTCCCCTACGTACATAGAGGTCACAATTCTATAATAGCCAGTTTAGGAATAAGTATTATTCGATATCGAATCAATAGTGGTCAATTCCTCTGGATCATTTGGTTGTTATATACAGAAAGGTTTTATTATAATACTTTGAACTTTTCATGAACTTGCTCATGAATGTTAAATGGCCAAATTTCATGGACGTTTTATGAGCTGTTCATTAACCATTCGTGAATGTTTGTAAACTGTTTACAAAATGTCCCTGGACAGTTCATGAACTGTTTATATTCATGAACGTTAAGTGGCTCAACTTTTATGAGCTTTTTAATAAACATTTCATGAAAATTCTCAAATTTCATGAACTGTGCATTAAGTAGTTCATGAACGTTAATTGACCCAATTTTTATGAACAGGCAGGTTTTATTATAATACTTTGAAATTTTCATAAACTTGCTCATGAATGTTAAATGGCCCAGTTTCATGGCCTTTTTATGAGCTGTTCAATTGTATACAGGCAGGTTTTATTATAATACTTCGATTTCAGATTGCCCAAGATTGTGGCAAACATTCAACTGTTGGAATTGATCTTGTTGCTATGTGTGTGAATGATATTTTAGCTCAAGGAGCAGAACCGTTGTTCTTTCTTGATTATTATGCATGTGGTAAATTAGATGTTGCTGTCGCCGAGAAAGTTGTGTGTGGCATTGCTAAAGGATGCCGTTTAGCTGGATGTGCTTTAGTTGGAGGTAAGTCATTCAGTTTTCACTTGCGAGGAAATGCTTGTAAATGTTCGTCGCCCGTTTGAAGAAGTCTTCTGAACGTAAATATTGTAGTTTTCCAAGAACGGTTTAATAGAGGCTTATGAACTATGCATGAAAATTGTACACCTTTAAAATGCTTATCGATGTATCCTGAAAAATTTTATGATCGTAAAATGTTCTACTTTTTCAAGAACGAATAAAAAGAAGTTTATAAACTAGACACAAACTTCCCACACAGTTGAAATGTCAATCAAAGTATTGTGGAAAGTGCGTGAACATGAACATGACGTTCGTTGCCTACATTCCCCATACCAGTTTATTATAAATCCATTGTCAGTATATTGACAGACCAGTTCACAATATTTATTGAGCTATACATGAAATTGGATATATAAGTTCATGCTCTGTAAGTTAAGAAAGTGTACAAGGCAAAGAATTGATGGAGTGATTAGGCCTACAGTATAAGGATATGAATGTCAATTCTGAGCTTTGATAAATATATAAATAAACCATCATTAAGTCAACATTCTGATATTAATTGCAGACAAGATTGAAATTCATGTTGGGGTTTCTGGTTATAAAACGTTATAAGTCACAAATTTTGAAATTATTTGCTGTTTTAATTCAATGGTTTTAAATAGTATGCTGTTTCAACTTTTTCATAATTTTGATTTGGTCTGGTCATGAATTTGATGTATTGCTTTGCAAGACAGGGTGGGAATAAGTAGGCCTACTTTGATTGATGATAGGTCTATTATACAAGGAAATTGATATTTCCAAGTATGTATTCCCCTCAAAGCATTACAGACAGTTATTACAATGTTTTAGGAGAAACTGCTGAAATGCCTGGATTTTACACATCTAATGAATACGACTTAGCTGGATTTGCTGTCGGTGCTGTTTCCAAAACAAATATTTTACCACGTTGTGAAGATATATCAGAAGGCGATGTTGTGATTGGTTTAGCTTCATCTGGTCTACATAGCAACGGTTTCAGTTTAGTGCGTGCCATTCTCAAACGTGAACACATTGATATTAAGAATGCACAATGTCCTTATTTAACGGACGAGAAAAAGTCATTTGCAGATGATCTTCTAACGCCAACACGGATCTATATCAAAAGTGTTTTGCCGCTGCTTCAGAAAGGTCTTGTCAAAGCGTTTGCACATATTACAGGTAATGTTTCATTATAGGCATTTAACCTGTTTGTATTCTATATTCAGATATTCAATCTGTTCTCTTTAAGTTGTTACAGAAAATCCAATTCCGAAATTAAATTAAATTCCAACTATATCCAGCTATTTATCTTTAAGAGTCAATACAATGTTACTGTATATGCCATGATTTATTTGAATACTTTGGAGGCTAATAATTATCAATTGTTGTACGGTTATGTTGGACTTAATTCGATGAAGGTGACTTAGTAAATTAAGATGGGAGCTTATCACATGCAATCTGAATCTGAACACTTATCTGAAATCCGTCAAGATTCGGATCGGATTCTAGACAGTCCTACCCAAGATCCGATAAAATATTATGCCTTCCGGAATTTTAATATTAGCTATCCATTATTTTCAAGTGATTACATGATGTAAACGTTTTCACGCTGAAAACATTGTCGCTTTTTTACTCATCTTCCAAAGAAATGAAAGCAATATATTTTTCTTCTTATTATAAAAATTTGAATAGCCTACTACTATTTCCTCCCATTCCTTCTAAATTTGTTCTAGCCTTCTGAGACTCAGTCCCGAAACCCCCCCCCATTTTATTAAACTCGGGGCCTACCTGAATTTGGAATTGAATCTCAGGAAGAATCTCTGTAGTTTTAATGAACAAATTCAATGAATGTAACAATATGTTTGGTTCACTCCATTGGTTCACCTCAGCTTAAAATGCTTCTAGAATATCTCATTATTTACAGATTTTTCGGGAAAGCTCAATATAATAAATATTGGAAGTAAAAATTATTTAAAGAAACAACTAGAACTGTACTAGATAAAATCAAATTACTTGGTAAACTATAGTGATCTAGAAAAATTTAAATAAAGGTTGCTTAGTCAAACATTGCTTTGACGAAAACTGTTCCACTCTCAAAATTTGCTGATAGCTAGAAGATGCAGAAGACGCAAAAATGAAGTGCGTTATTTTTTGCTCCCTAAAGTGTTCCTTGTAGATAATTGTTTCACAAAATGAAACATATTTCCATATATGAAGGTTGTAATTGATTAAATTACATTACTTTAATTGTTATTAATAGCAGAAAGTCGTGTCTCGTATCAAAGATAGTTGAATTTTTCATACGGCACAAGTCATATGAGTCATAATAAACCATAATAAACCCTACAAGCTGCATTTATGATAATTTAATTAAAAAACTAATTATATTGAGTTTAAACTCAGAAACACATATGTATATGAAAGTGCTTAATGTTGAGTAAAACAGATAACAGGATAACAAGATAGCAAGATAACAGGGTGCATTTAGAAAGTTATTTATTTATATAGATGAATATCAGTTAAAGAGGTTTGGAACAGTTAGACACCATTTTGAAATACAAGTAACGCCACGCTATATATTTTTCAAACAATATATCAGATTATAGGAAACTTGACTGTTAATCCATGATGAAAAAGAAATTTAAGTATATTTATAGCACATGTTGACGTGGTAACACTTTTAAATTTTACTGGTGTTGCACATTTCTGCAATTTATAAACCTATGTGAGAGCACAGCTTTTGCAATAACTCAAAAAATAATCTGGGTACCCCATTTTTTTTTCATCATCACCTTTGCTGTATACTTTCACATAAATACGGTATCTAAAAGAAAAATTCAACAAAAGGAAAATTTTGGCACTACTGTACTGTTCTAAACCTCCTTAAGCAAACATCATGCGGAGAATGTTTCTTGCAGCTTTATTCTGTTATTTTTTTCCTTCCACTGAATTTCTCCACATGGAACTGCAATTCTCCACATGATATAAGATGCAAGATGAAATCTAAGGCGCCCGTATCATTATTCAATTTATAGAATAGCGGCTCTTTTTGCCCAGAAAAACCCGCATGTGATGCTACTTTTAACGAATTCTGGCCTCCCAGAAGAACAATTATCCCTATTTTATGGAGCCTGAACATAGAACGCATTCACGTATCTGTGACTTTACGGATTGGATCATAATATCCGGGTCTGTTTGAACGATATGGATGCTATCAACTTCTATCTTTGATTAGGTGGTGGTCTAATTGAGAACATCCCTCGCGTGTTACCACCATCACTTGGGGTATCGATTGATGCCTCGTCATGGCATTGGCATCCTATATACTCATGGCTTGCTAATAAAGGTAATATACCACCAACAGAGATGGCATCAACATTTAATTGTGGTATCGGTGCAGTTTTAATAGTCAATAAATCAGATTCAAATGAAGTCATGAAATCTCTTTCTGAAATTGGTGAAACCTCGTTTGTGATTGGTCATGTAAATCAAACATCAAATCCACAAGTTGAAATTAAAAATCTACAAGATGTGATTAAAGCAGGTCAAGCTCAGCTGATTGATTGTGATACAACTAAACAATTAGTGAAAAAACGTGTTGCTGTGATGATTTCTGGTTCTGGTACAAATCTTCAAGCACTCATAGATGCTTCTTTGAATAGAGATAGTCCAACTGAAATTTCATTAGTGATATCGAATGTGGCTGATGTCAAGGGACTTGAACGTGCAAGCAAAGCAAAAATCCCAACAATGGTAAGTACTGTAAAATTCGGCAATACCGGTTGCGGATTTAACGGTATTCTGTGTACAACAGTAAGCCAAAAAAAGACCGGGAATGAGTAATTTACGGTCAAACTTTGCTAAATATTTACCGCTGACAACGGATTCTTCCAAAACTGGTAAAATAGTTTGTCTCCCTAGCGTACCGTTATTGTCGGATTCAACTGTATTAATCAATATTCATCAATCAATATGTAAGAGCTACATCAACGCTTTCATGTCATTTCTTCCATGTCCTAGTTCATGAGCCGCATTATGCTTTAAGTAATCGATTAAAAGTTTAGAATAAGAACCCCTTCAATAAATAGATCATAATTATAACATATTCACCATGGTCCGACAAAAGTAGGGATCCTAGATTCCTGAAAGTTAGAGCAAATTCAGAAAAAAATTTGCATTTTTATGATTTATTGGTCAAACATCAACAAAAAATTCAGAAGAAAATGTTGAAATGCCTTTCGGATTTCAGAAGATTAAACTTTTGTCGGACCCTGATGTGAACTCATTTATGAAATTATTAGAACGACGTCTGAAACCGACTGATTCATGTATAGTCGATATGAAAACGTTCTCAATCGGAATAGGGTCGACACACATGTGCCAAATGATCAGGCTTATGTTGATTTTTTTACTGTCTCATGTTATTCATTTCTAGATGGGTGTAACCATGGTTTCATTGTACCAGTTGAAATTCCATTTCTTTTCCGCAGGTTATTAATCATAAAAACTATAAAAGTCGTTTTGCATTTGATATGGCTGTGAATGAGTGTCTAAAATCTCACGGAATACAGTACGTATGCTTAGCTGGTTTTATGCGTATTTTAACTGGTGAATTTGTGAGATTATGGCAAGGAAAACTTATAAATATTCATCCATCACTGTTACCATCATTCAAAGGATTGCATGTTCATGAGCAAGTGTTAGACGCTGGTGTTAGATTCAGTGGATGTACGGTGCATTTTGTTGTGGTAAGTTCGTCCTTTAGCAAAAATAAATTTATTCCCAAAAGAAGAGTTTTCTTTAAGGGAGTGTTGGAGGCTTTCAAAACATAATGGCAAATGCCTCCATCATTGATCTCAGGCGTGACAGTGCAGATAATTTTGAACAGATTTCGTAGCAAAAATGTTTTGTTTGTCAAAAGAGCCTCTGACTAAATTTTATCGTTAGATTTCCAAGTGGGGATTTTTAAACTATGTTTATCGTAGAATTTCCACACATTTAATCCGACCAATCAAATTTAAGGACTACATTCGATTATGAAGTCATATTTTAGAAACTCGTTTGATGTTCAGATAAAGTTAAATCTGCGTTGACCATTGGGGGATTCGACCCACAGAACAACAGAATTCCGATTGCTCTGGCCTCTGATTTGATCGCCCAAGCTAACCCTACACTATCCTACATATCCCGAAGAGTGGATGCATAACAAATGGTTTGATTAGCTGTTCCCTTTAAAGTAATAAAAGGGAAGATTAGCTCAGACGGCAGAGCAACCGAACTAGATTGGATCATATCTGATCGACTGTGGTTCAAATCCCCCCAAGGTCAACTCAGCCTTAACTTTATCTAAAACATCAAATGAGTAACATCTATGGATGGCGGATGGAATAATCCAAAGGGAATTGAATTGTGAGTAGCTGCGGTGCATCGTTGCTCATTGACAACCGAGGCCTATCTGCCATGAAATATGTTAAAATTGATCTGAAGTGTCGCGGCTGCGATCAGTAAAGAGCATTTTAAAGCCATTGCTCTGGGCGAAAACTATCTATAAATGCCATGTTTTCCTTTAAATTAATAGGAAGATATTGATGCTGGCGGTATAATAGCCCAAGAAGTTGTTCCTGTCTTGATCGATGATACTACAGAGTCTTTACAAGAAAGAGTGAAGTCAGCCGAACACAAAGCTTACCCTAAAGCCCTTGAAATATTATGCAGCGGACAAGTCTCTATGGCCGAAGATGGGAAAACTCGATGGACCAAGAACATCTTATAAACATTTGCTTCTAAAAAGATGAAAAAGGCGAATTGTTTAGACCAAATGAACTTCTTTACACCGTAATGATGGGATAAACTGATATACTTGCCTATATTAAGATCGTTTGATAACCATGTCTGAAATCAGCTTTCCATCGATTCATTGTCGAAGAGGTTAAAAACTTGATTGTTAGAAAAATACTAGAGGTTGGAAACTAAAAATGTACGATGCATAGAGTAGTTAGTAAAATATTTTCAAATTTGGTTATTTAAAAACATTGCTCCAAAAAGTAGACACTGTTCATATCAAAATATCTGCGTGGCTCCCACGAAGAAATGACCGTGTTCTTGTTGTTAACGAAGTTTGAGAACTAGTACATGGCTCTTAAGGCTATAATGTAGTATATAGAAATATATAGAGATGTATTCGACGGTTAACTGGTATATATGAAATAGGTATCCATATACATATACATATACCCATTTTTGATAATGTGGTTTGAATATTTTGTAACAAGGAAGAAAAGAATTATTTAAAAAACTTTTGAAAATTATGTCGTCATAGATTAGTTGTAACGGTTATTGTTACCATTTGTGATAATAAGAAATTCAAACAAACATTTTATAAAATTTATAGTTTCATCTTGTTTCTTGACCACTTTTCTTTTCAAGGTTTTCTTCATATACCCATTTTTGATAATGTGGTTTGAATATTTTGTAACAAGGAAGAAAAGAATTATTTAAAAAACTTTTGAAAATTATGTCGTCATAGATTAGTTGTAACGGTTATTGTTACCATTTGTGATAATAAGAAATTCAAACAAACATTTTATAAAATT
This sequence comes from Haliclystus octoradiatus, assembly GCA_916610825.1. Classification (NCBI taxonomy): domain Eukaryota; kingdom Metazoa; phylum Cnidaria; class Staurozoa; order Stauromedusae; family Haliclystidae; genus Haliclystus; species Haliclystus octoradiatus. The sequence goes on from OU744451.1 coordinate 7,782,382, forward strand.
TATAGTTTCATCTTGTTTCTTGACCACTTTTCTTTTCAAGGTTTTCTTCATATACCCATTTTTGATAATGTGGTTTGAATATTTTGTAACAAGGAAGAAAAGAATTATTTAAAAAACTTTTGAAAATTATGTCGTCATAGATTAGTTGTAACGGTTATTGTTACCATTTGTGATAATAAGAAATTCAAACAAACATTTTATAAAATTTATAGTTTCATCTTGTTTCTTGACCACTTTTCTTTTCAAGGTTTTCTTCATATACCCATTTTTGATAATGTGGTTTGAATATTTTGTAACAAGGAAGAAAAGAATTATTTAAAAAACTTTTGAAAATTATGTCGTCATAGATTAGTTGTAACGGTTATTGTTACCATTTGTGATAATAAGAAATTCAAACAAACATTTTATAAAATTTATAGTTTCATCTTGTTTCTTGACCACTTTTCTTTTCAAGGTTTTCTTCATATACCCATTTTTGATAATGTGGTTTGAATATTTTGTAACAAGGAAGAAAAGAATTATTTAAAAAACTTTTGAAAATTATGTCGTCATAGATTAGTTGTAACGGTTATTGTTACCATTTGTGATAATAAGAAATTCAAACAAACATTTTATAAAATTTATAGTTTCATCTTGTTTCTTGACCACTTTTCTTTTCAAGGTTTTCTTCATATACCCATTTTTGATAATGTGGTTTGAATATTTTGTAACAAGGAAGAAAAGAATTATTTAAAAAACTTTTGAAAATTATGTCGTCATAGATTAGTTGTAACGGTTATTGTTACCATTTGTGATAATAAGAAATTCAAACAAACATTTTATAAAATTTATAGTTTCATCTTGTTTCTTGACCACTTTTCTTTTCAAGGTTTTCTTCATATAGCCAAGCACGTAACTACCGCGAACAAATATTCCATTTCTATACCTATAAATAGCTGCACTTTTAATATTTTCCATTTATTTATTAATCACAAGCAGTAATTACTTGCTGGATTTCCCTGATAATATGAAAAACGTTTTGATATTTACATCTGTGCTAATTATACGTTAATAAATTTTCATATGTATATGTAAATTTTTATATATTTACAAACTTACCATGTTTCATTGCAGGCGATTTTAATTTTAACATGATTGATTGGTCAGTTCCTGCATCCTACGGAGGTAGAACTCATGATGAATTTGTTATAATGCAGTTGTTAGAAACAATCTAACACAAATTATCGATGAACCTACTAGGTCAGAAAATATCCTAGATTTAGTACTATGTTCTAATCCTGAAGAATCCTCTACAAAGAGATTTAACTTTTGGAAAGCGGATTATGAATGCATCCGTATTTATTTATCTTCGATTGATTGGCAGGCTCTTTCTCGTAGTTGTGAGGACAATGTGGAATCTGTATGGACAAAATTTTCTGATATTTGGACAATTGTATCTCAAAATATGTACCTATATCACTTTCTAACAGAAGGAAAGCTAATCGCACGAAATCTATCCGTTCTCTTGCATTAAAAAAGAAAGTTTTGTATAGTCAAAGTAAGACTTCAACAACTGCTAAAGCAGAATTTAGATCAACTTCTCGTCAATACGAAAGGCTGGTCAAAGAGTTACAAGTACAACGGGAGCAATCATTAATAGGCAATAATTCTCTTTCAAGTTTTTATTCTTTCGTTAACAACAAACTACAAACGAAGCCATCCATACCTCCATTGAAGGGGGATGACGACAAATTTACTTCAAATGATTTTACAAAAGCGACTTTATTAAATAACTTCTTTGTAAGTGTTTTCACGAAAGACAATAATGATTTACCTTCATTTCCAAGTATGGTCAGTGATGACACCTCGTTTTGTTTTACAGAGTTTTCATCTGATAGAGTTCACGATGCCCTCAAAGATCTTCCAACATCATCATCTAGATCACCTGACGGTTATCCTGCAATTTTTTTAAAGTCTGTTGCAGCAGAGATCGCAGCTCCTTTGTCTTATTTGTATGAAATTTCCTTGAAAGCTGGCATATTACCATCAATTTGGAAATTAGCAATAATTAATCCAGTATTTAAGAAAGGTAGCTCTTCTAATCGCGCCAACTACAGACCAATTTCCCTCACTTGCATTATGTGTAAAGTAATGGAGTCAATAATTGTTAAAGACATGGTGTCGTATTTATTTAAGTTCAATTTAATTTCAAAAAAACAATACGGTTTTCTTGCCAAAAGATCAACAACCACTCAATTGGTAGTAGCAATTAACCAATGGTGTGAGTCTCTAAATAAACGACAAAGACTCGATAGCGATATATCGACTTCAGTAAAGCTTTCGATACTGTATGCCAATCAAAGCTATTATTAAAACTACAAAGCTATGGAATATGTTTTTAAATGTTCACTTGGATATCGTCTTTTTTATCCAATCGTACTCAGAAGGTGTGCGTTGGCAATTCATTATCTGACACTCTTCCTGTTACTAGTGGAGTTCCCCAAGGATCAGTCCTGGGACCAATTTTATTCATTATCTACATTAACGATATGGTTAGCTGCTTACACGATGGATGTGACGTCAAGTTGTTTGCTGACGATGCAAAGTTCTATTATGGGAGGAAAGATAGCGATGCCATGCCCCTCATAAAAACATTGAACAACTTTACATCATGGGCTGAAAAATGGCAGCTAAGAATTGCTTTTAACAAGTGCAGCGTGTTATCTGTTGGCAACTTAAAATTATCAAGCAATATATATTCCTTATGCAACAATGATCTGCAGCAAGTGTCACAAATCAAAGATCTTGGTATTATACTTACATCGGACCTCAAATCATTTGCACATTGTTCAATGATAGTATGAAAAGCATATTCTCGTAGTTACTTGATATTAAAATGTTCATTTTAAAAAATGTATACCTGCTTATGTCTGCCTTTAAAACATATGTCAGGCCCTTATTGGAATCATCGAGCCCGGTTTGGAGCCCGCATTTGGCTGAAGACATCAAATTACTTGAAAGTGTGCAAAGGTCATTTACCCGTAGAGTTTGCGGTTTTGCAAATATCAATTATGTTGACTATGCAGATCGATTAAATAAATTAGACATTGAATCGCTAGAAATTCGGCGTATCAAAGCTGATCTTTCCCTTGTTTACAAAATTTTACATGGAATTGCGGATGTTCCATTTGATCAATTGTTTAAAATTGAGTCATCAAAATATTCCTTGAGGTCACATTCATTAACATTAAAATCAATATGTATTGCTAAAACTGACTGTATTCGGTACCAGTTTTGTTGTAGGGTAATACCTTGGTGGAATTCTCTATCAGAAAAACTTGTAACCTCAGCCAGTTTTTCTACCTTTAAAAGGGTCTTGATGAGACAAGACTCTCATCTTTTTGCAAGGTATTTTCGTAATTTACGGCACTTAGTAATTATAAAACAACGTAATGTAAATCGATCAATAATTTTGCATGCTTATATTTATATAAATTTTTATTAACATCAGTTGTAACTAGGCTACATTTTAGTGAGAGATCATATTATGTGACTCTCCTTTGTTTCGCCTGTCAATTTTGACAAAATAAATGAAATGAAATGAAATATGCCACAGTGACAGTGGCATTAGACTCAGCGAAAAAAGATGTTTTGAGTACGTGCCTTGCATTGATGATTTACGCTCCTTAATGAAATGCACAAGGGTTGCGCATCTACAATCCTTGCAGTTATAGGTACAGCCCAGCCAGATATATGGAACATTTCTTCGGGAAGTTGGTGGAACATTACAAAAAGAGGTTAAAAGAGTGCAAACAGGAGGTGAGATGTAGATCGAAAATATTCTTTAAATCAAGTTGAACCTAAATTAAATATCCTGTAAATGAAAAAAAGAGAGCAAAAACGAATGAAAAGCTATGCATTGTGGTACACTTTTGAAAGCGATGCATGGTGGTACAAGATTTTTCTAATTTCTCGAGACAACTTTTCTAATTTCTAATTTCCAAGAGAAGTTATTTCTCGATATCCAAATCATCAACTGATAGCGTGAAATACAATAGTACAGTTTTTGATCCAGTGATTTTTGAATACAAACTAAAACAATTATCCGCCAGGATACAAACACTAAAAATCCAAAAATATGTCAATAATTACGCACTGTATTTAGTTTCCACATTGCTGTAAACGCACGGGGTCGTGAATTATTCCAACAATCCATGCAAAGCATTCCCTAGCCATATACAGCATCTCCAGGGTGAATACTTTCCACTTTTAATAGCGTGTTATCCTCGCTATGGGACTGACCGTTAAGAACTCCTTTTAGGATACGACGTCACTTCCAATGATTGGCGCGTGATCGAGTACATCTAGAAGATCGCTCGTTCCTAACGTCAGAACGTAAGTCGCTCTATATTTACTTCAACTAAAACTCATTCTGACGCATCGTTTTATTTTCGTAACTTGTATGCGCGTGGATGATTTTGTCAAGCGGAAACCAGCCTTTTAATTTCATCAAAGGTTTGAATCCTTTACTCCATCGAGGCTAGCCTCTTCCTCAAATAGTGCTTTGCGTGTTTTTAAAGATCTTTGAATGTTAGATCGATGGTTTACAACTGATCTTGTGACTTGCCCACATACTTACAAATATGATAACAGGTGGCAAACGATGGCCTCATCAAACAATTATACTGTTTAATATGCCCTTTCCTGAATTTCCCTATATACGATTATCGTTTGAATGTCTCATTAATAGAGATTTTCGATTATAAAGAATACATTAATCTTCTCCTCATTTGCGATGTAATTGTTTTGCCTTTTGACGGGGGATAGAATCCAGATAAAATCACCCGTAAAGAAAACCTTATAAAAATTGCTTTGGGGGATTTGGCAATGATGAGTGGAGCCATGTAATGTCTTGTCTAATGTATTTGGCGATGTTTTGGTAAAAAAACAACATCCTAAAACCAAGCCAACTTTTGATAATAGAAATATAGAGTATTTCAAAAACCTGAATTTGTGAGCGCCATTGACGTTCTGACCTTTCTAGCTGGTTACCGAAATTGAGATCACGTGGTGTAGGCTATTGTTTCTCTTGAACACGTTGATGGAAATTCTGGTTTTTAGGGGTCCTTAGCTTGAAATATTATGAATGTAGAATAGAGTTATATTATTATAATTTGAAAACAAATACTAGATATTATAACAACTGGTTAATATGGGTCACCCTTGAATGGGTTGACAAATTATATATGATTTAATTTTGTATGAATATGGAAGAGATTTTAAATGAAATTGCACAAGAACCTGCCGCTGTGAGATTTAAAAATTTACGTGAATCATGTTTGAAAGCGTGTGGTAAGTTGAATTTAAATATTATTTTATTAAATCTCCATCTTTTTTCATTCATAAACTGTATTTTTGATACGAAGTTATAGTTAGTTATAGAATTATCGCTGTAGCATAATAAATCAGTAATCTTTCCAAAAATTCAATATCTATTGTTTTGAATATAACTCTATTAGATTATAAAATTCAATATATGATTAGTTTTCATCATAGTTTGCTATAAGAATACAAATTAAACATGGAATTATATTTAATTTGAAGCTATGCCAACATAATACATATATGCATTATGGAGACTTGTGAGAGGAGAGCGATGCCCTGCATTTTTGTTTCGGAGGAATATATCGAAAAATGTCGCTTGAAATTAAAATATTTTTGTGCAGATAGAATCTTTGATATATCTCACCGTTTAGCTCAGGAGAATGAAATATTGAAGAAAAATAAAATGTACACGCTTGTATAACAGGCTTTTACTCTAAACTAACACCCGGGCTATATCTAGGTAATCTATAAATTTTGAGAATTTATCAATAGGAATTTTTACCTATCAATTTTTCTATCCTATCCGAAAAATGATGATTTTATCGGATGGAATCTTGATCTTCAACTGTATTAAATCTTTAACTCGAAATTGTTATTTACTCGATATATCACTACGCTCTCATAGTCTCTCTGAAAAATTCAATTTTGTAATATGCAGCCCATAAAACCAATGTTAATTTACTTTGTTCTTGACAAACATATATCAGGCATGAGAGTGTTCCTCCAATCAGCGGAGTTCCTCCTTTTCTATCAGCTCCAAATATAAAGAAAACACTAATCTAGCTATTGTTTTGATAAGTTTTCAAGGGTTTTCTTCGCTTTTGCCTGAACTTTATTATCATGCGTGATATATATATAGATAGCTATACCATCTATAACGAATACTATAGTTAAGCATATTTATTAACAGAGTCCGACAAAAGGTTCACTTCCAGGATTCCTACATTTTTCTGATCCTGTCTGCGATGCAAACACACTTCATCTTAAATATCGTAGGCCTATGCAGGGTCCGACAAAAGGTTCAGCCTTCTGGAATCATAGAGGCATTCCAACAACTTCAACTTCTGAATTTGTTGTTGATGTTTGACCAATAAATCATAAAATATCAATTTTGTTTTGAATTTGCTCTGGTCTTCCAGGATCTAGGATTGTAGGATTCCTGCTTTTGTTGGACCCTGAATATAAATAAACCAAGATGTGCATTTTATAAAAAACATAACCGAAATATGCTAAAGTAAACATTTGAAGGCAATTATTTAACAATAGGCAATCCGGTAATATACTGTTGAAATCTCTCTGGCATCATTGCTGGATTATCACATAGAAGAATCACGAATTTTGTTTTGACATCCTATCTCAATAACTATTTTTAACTAAATTTAAAGGTCAACTTTACGACAGAACTAGCGATCCATCGCGTTTGGAACCATGGCAACTGAGGTACGCCTTTTAGTATTAATGTTAATTTTTTTCCCTACTCTGTTTTATTTTTAGATTATATTACTAAGTTATTTTCTTAACTTTTTCAATAGGGATGCTTGCTTGGTGTCTTTCAAAATTGCCTTAGAATCTCGCTCTGGTACACTAGCCTCGTTGGCTGTCGCCGGTCTTCAGGTAAGATTTGTCCAAACTCGATTATTTGCTATTGGATTGATTGGAACAGCATGCTCACTACATCACTCTCGATTCTGAAAATCGATTCTTTTTCGGACTTATACGTCTGAATATCGGTGCCTACGTTGGTTTGATTGTGTACCGATACTGATTATTAGCCTTTTCTTTTAGCGTATGATATCCGATGATCGGTTTTGCTCCAATGCAAGTGAATCCGCATCCAATCAACTCCCAGTCCAATTTTTACATGCAATTTCATCAGTACCGTCATTATCAGATGAAGTTCAAGTGGAAGTTATGAAAGTGAGTTAATTTATGTGATGTTGCATAATTAGTACATTAGCCTCGGTCAGTTATATTGATAATTTATACTTTTTTTCAGCTACTTTTGTTGATTACTTGCTCTGCATCATGTGAAGTTCATGGAGAAGATCTAATTGCTATCTCAGAGGTATATATTCTACTCAACATAGACAGGTTTATTTTCTGCTGTTGTAACTGTTATATCTTCATCTTTTACATAGAGAATCGATATCCTCTTTGTAAACTTTTTTATTCTGATATGATCAGGGTGTCAAAAAGTTTTCAGTCTTCGGGGAACCACACTGTCAGATTGAAACCTTCTGGGACTGAATTTGAAATAATTTGTATATTTCAAAAGAGATTTTACTTACACTCCTAAGTATGATAACATGAATTCTAAAACATGGAAAATATGAAATCCAAAAATCATAATTTGGAACAAGAACGAAATAATCTTAATCATGCTGAAAACCTTATGAATTTGTGTTGGCATTCCAGGAACAAGATTCCTAGGATCCCGTACTCTGTAACAACCTGTATCTAATGCTGAACTTGAGTGCTCCATCCAAATCATTATCATTCTCATCTCTGATTGTGCAAGACCCTTGGCGTATCAAAACTTGATGTTATGTGATTGTGATAAATGTTTTTTTCTCTATTCTATAGTTATGCATTGAAACATTCGCGAGAGCTCATCAGAATGCAACTAAAACAACCTGTCGTGCTACATTATCACAATTGATGACATTCGTTGGATTACGGTTACAAGATTCAAATGGTGTAAGTCTATTAAACGTGGATTTCCACGAGACGAAAATGTAAATGTAATTTTTTTCGAAGAAAAATCGAACGTAAACGCATGCGTATAGTTGATGTTCACGTCAAATTGGAGGCGATAAAGAGAATCGCTGAGACGAAAATAAAAGTAGCTGGTATATTTTCGTCTCGTGAGAATCCCCCGTTATGTACAATTTTATCTGCTATTATGCCCATTCTTATATGACTGATGACTTGAAGCGTTTACAAAAAAACCTTCATTGCAAGAAAGTTCGAAATACGGCGCCAGAAATATGATGTATTTTCCGAGTCTCGCTTGCTCCACGATGACAATAAAACAATGCAAAGGCTGCTGGTCATTTCAAGCTTTTTAATTAGCTCACTTTACCGAATATTCATCCGAAGGTATCGGCTTTTCATACCGGTTGATCCTCGTTTATTATATGGTTATCCGATAGATATCCGTTACCGTTGTTATTTTGCGAGGAACAAATTCATTCTGATTAGCAGTTTTCAACTGATATGATTTATTATATCTAACATGATGAAGATGAGGCAAAAGCTGTTTTCCGTTTCAGAGTTTCACCCGTTTAATTGCGATCTTCAGACGGTAAAATAGTAGCCGTAGAGCAGAGTATTACCGTCTGAAGATCGCAATTATAAACGCGTGAAACTCTGAGTAACGGAAAATAGGCCTCTGCCTCATCTTTGTCTCTTATTCTACAATGGTCTGTTTTACCAAACATTGATGAGGACTTTCATATACATATGTGTATCTGAGTTTACACTCAATATAATTAATTTTTCAATTTAATATTATGTAACATGATGTAATGTCCAGGTCCCATCCTTCTTTAGAAGCCGTTCTACGTTTTGATTAGCAACATTTGTTGAATTTTTCTTTCTTGGTTGTTGTTGATATCACATTTTAAAGTGATCGTCTACGTGAGGTATTATGACTTTCAAAACAATTTATTTTTGGTTTTATTTAGGTAAATGGTTTACTTGGCTCTGCAGAAAAGTATCGTGGTGAGGTGGCTTTATACAATAGAGCATATTTAATCAAAATAAAGAACTTCTACTCAAACTTAATTATTATTGTTTTCATAGATTTCAAATCTATTTAACATTTATATGCTTTACTTCTATAGGTTCTGTCAAATTTTCTCGTCAAATCTTCGTCAGCGATGTGATCCTATTGTTAAAACATTTTAGTTTAAAAATATTAGCCACAAACTGGTCAGTCTGAGATGCTACGAATTACAAATATATTATTGCCCCTTTGGGACATCTGCTGTTTAAATAATAATTTATGATTTCTGTCTGTAGGTCAAATCAACATTTCCCAATTATTTCACTTTATCTTGAATCTGTTCTTGTTATTCTTGGAAATTTACCAATTATCATACAAGAAGATTCGCATTTTTGTGATTTAGTTTCGTAAGTTTAACTAATATTTAAGACATCTCCTCTTACTCGTATTTTACCCATTAATATAGATTTACGGTCAAACCTGCTACAAAGGTCACCTGTCTGTAGTGACCACTTCAGAAATATACGAAAAGCATTACCCAAAAATAGCCATGTATATAAAATCCATCTGTCTATAGAAGCCTCTTTATCTAATTTTTATAGGTGGCTAATCTTGCTATTATATACAGGTTGCATTTGCACTCTATATACCTACTCCCGGATAAGATTGATTTATTATGCATGACTATACACGTAGAGTGACTTAAACTTGAAATAAAGGCTACCTGTCTGTAGTGGCCATTTTATCTAGTTTCTATAGATGGTTGTTATATACAGGTTTCACTATAATGTTAATTAGCATGTCAATTATAACGTGAACTAAACCCTTCCATATAAATCTTATACACATTCATGTTGTTAGAAATAAAGTCAAAGATAAGACATTGTCTCCGTTCTCAATATTTCGCCTGGGAGCGCTCATCAGACGGGTTCTTATTCATGAATACATAAAATAAAAACCGTCTGATAAGCGCTATCGCGCGAAACTCTGGAGTAACGGAGACAACGTCTAATTTTTTTATTTATTTCTTCACTACTCTGAATATCTGCATCGAGTATTCTATTGATATTTTGCCACCAATAAAGTTATTCATGTTGTAATATCTTTGACTATCTAGAAAGGATTTGTGCCCTGCACTTGTTCATGCTTTGTCAAATCCTATGGTCGATGGCATGAAGAAAGGACGAAATAATGTCGCAAATTCATCTTTCAATTATGCTGATGATCATCAAACAGGAAGAAATCAAACTAAACCAAATGTAACAAGCATTCTATCAAAATCTGTTTATATGATATCCATTGAAATATTACGTCTTGTTGGTACGGTAGCATCGTTACGGCCGTCATTAGAAACGTTGTTTCATCGGATCCTACTGTATCCACCACCGCAAGAAAGATTGGAAGCTTTGCGAGCAATGAAAGAGGTAAGTTCTATAGAATAGAAAAAGTTAAATTGAGATGTACAATATTCACTTACATTGAATGCCCGATATTCAGTTACATTGAGGTGTCCAACATTCCTATCTCGTGAAATCCCTTCTCATTAGAATAGCATGGCATAAATGGTACTGGGAATGTCATAACTTTTCAAATTACTTTCTACTTTTCCCTCTTTGTCAACTATATTGGTCGATCATATATACGAATCGGTCATGTCCCAACAAGCTTAAACTCGTTTTGGGTCAACCATGAGTGCGGTCATATGAGTCAATTTCGGAGCTTGAAGTTTGCATCTTTGCTAGTAATAATACGTTCCTGCATCTTTGATTTGTATTTTATACCAATTAAAATCAGAATCCAATTGTTTTGTATCCCACATTCCTCTCTCAAGATTTCTAAACATGGAAAATCGTTTGTATAATATAATAACAAATGAATTATTCTTGTCACCGCCCTTCTTAGGGAATAACGTAATCGTTCAAGTTACTTTCAACTTGTTCCACTCTGTCAGTTATGTTTTCCAACGAAAGTAACGATTTGAAACTTCAATTGGCTGCTATATCCAATAAACGATTTTTAAGTAATGCACTCCTTCTATACGATTTATGTGATGCCTATGAAGTAGCACGATTTTTCCCTTGTAAGACATAATCGATCTAGATTTTTCTCTGTAGTCAAATTTGATAAATACGGGAATTCTACCAAGCTTCAAATTTTTTGATTTGGAAAGTATCGAGCTGGAATGTGGAACACAGGACAACGTTTACCAGGCCATGCTACATTTCAGTGCCGACCAAAATGTTTTAGAAACATTTTAGGCAATGCCCCAGGTGTTATGCTCATTGTAGGGGATAATTGTGAAATGTCCATTGTGGGGGAAATGGGGAATATAAAAACTGTTATTATGATAGATAACTTCTTTGTAGAAGTTTTGACTACAAAATCAGTGACAACAGTAATTTTGAATTCAAATTATTATGTTCTCTACATTTCGGTCAATCTATGTCATCAATTTATCATGGTTACATATTATGACGCAATGGAATATGTCACCCAAGACCCACGTGGGTTTTGTACAGAAGTAAATCTTTTTCTGCGTTAACTAACATACGTGTCTTTATGTTATAGGTATTGGGTAGCAGTCAGCGCCTGCTTGACCTTGTCTCTATACCATTATTAAACGGTGAATTGAAACCGTCAGAGAATAATTCGCAAATGATTGAAGGAACGTCAAGTCTTGATATGTTTCGAATGTAAGTATTATGCGTCTGTAAGCTACTCCTTTGAGTAGATCATAATAATCGTAGTCAAGATAACACACTTGCTTATGTTCAATATTTTATTAACTAAAGACACAAGACTATATATTTCATTAATCACATGCCTATATTGCGAAATGTTTAATTCTAATTATATCATTATGACGTAACCTCCAGCATCTTAGTAGCGTACAATGCGATGATTAATGGATAAGCATTCAATTGATATAGCTAGTAGTGTAGGCGGTGTCGCCCTACCAAAGGCACCCGTACCACTCCTCTATTTCTAGATGAGTGGCTTTTTTCGCTGAGAGCAATGATTTTAAACGCTTTTTGTTGATCTCAGCCGCGACACTGCAGATCAATTTCAACAGATTTCATGACAGATAGGTCTTGATTGTCAATGCGCAACGATGCGCCGCAGCTACTCACAATGCAATTCCCTCTGGACCATTTCATCCGCCATCCTCAGAATGGTACTCATTTGATGTTTCAAATAAAGTCAAGGCTGAGTTGACCTTGGGGGATTTAAACCATAGTCGATCAGATATGATCCGATCTGAAGTTTGGTTGCTCTGCCATCTGGGCTAATCCCACCGTAGCTGAATAAAGGATGGACGTGATGCTGTAATCTGCAATACTGTGTGTCACTCACAATGTAGCATACTTCGATAGCAATTTCTTTGGAGTCATTCATGATATAATTTATGTTGATTTCCTGGTTACATCAGAGGTGGCACCAGAGGGGGCAGGGGATACAGCTCCTCGGTTGGGGAAAAAGATCTTGATTGTCGGAGAAATGTTTGATACTTTCTCAGGCATATTTGAAAATGTTTTCTATAAATAACCCCGTGGTTTGGGAAGTCAGCCCCCTTATCTGGTGCCACCCCTGGATGAAATATATGTGGCCATCACTCAGTGAGACCTGGCGTATAGATAGGCATATACAGGGAACTGGTTGCTGTATCACTCCACGGACCCAAACAAGCTCATTCTCACTACGTTTTGGGCGATTTTCTTCAGCTGTTCAAATGTTTTGCAAATCTGTAAAGTTTTAAAATATTTTGTGTTAAAATCTTAACAAGGAAGATTCTGCAGAATAAGTTAATGATTTGTATCTATATGACTTGCAGGATCATGACTGGAATACGAGAGTCTTGCCATTATCAAGATGCCTCGATTTGTAATGCTAGTATTGCATGTGCAGTTGCTCTATTGGGTGCCCTGGAGGACATAGCTAATGGTAGAGGCATAACGCTGAATGATCTGGAACTTCTTGATGCCGCAAAAGATTCTAATAATTGGCTAAATCAATCAGATGAAAGTCAAATATTAGACGATACGAATGCGGCCTCTTGTCGTGATGGATTTGATGCACACGAGGCCATGGCTCAACCAGAGTATTCTGATGACGAGGCTGATCGTAGTAAAACGAGACCCAAACACATTCGATGGAAAATGGACTTTGAATGTGGCGAAGAATCACCAACGGGTACGTTATATGAGTTTTCATGTACAATATTTTCTTTTTTGAAAGATAGATTTACAAATATATCAACGGAACACGAATCTGTCATGTACCGACAAATTTCAACTCTCATAATTTGGGGTCAACACAGGAACGTGGTCGTATTGACTGAATATCGGAGCTTGAAGTTTTTGTCTTTGCTAGTAATAATACGTTCCATCTTTGATTTCCTCAACTGTAATTAGTATTGTCAGTGCCAATCAGAATCCAACTTTTTTTTAGCAGCACCTCGAAGTCGATTTTCTATTGTGGAAACTAGTTTGAGCTTTACTCTGCACAGGAATATTTTGATATGACACCCATTATCCATGCATGGTACACTGTGATAACAATTTATTAGCGAGCGAGAAAATTGTCTGATGAATTTTCTGAGGAAATATAGATGGTGACAACCTCAGGTGCGCATTCCCAGTTGAATAACAACGTGATTCATTAATCAATTATCGTCATCTAATAAAATCGTTATTTGAATATCTTCATCCGATAAAATTCAACATGTTTATTAGACGCATTTTATAAATGAAATGTATATAATTAATTTAATATAATCAATTTTCTTTTTCTTTTTTTTTTTAGATTTAGTAGACCAATCTTTACTATTAAATTCATCGAAAACAGTTCGCTGGGCTGCTGAAAACAAAGAACATATTATTGATAATAATGAAAAACCTCTTCAATTGGGTCCACCACCAGCAAGAGGAAAAAATCGAAATAGTTAGTATACTTGATTACTTATCGTATTAATAATTATGCGTCTACTTATATCGTTTTTTTACCCCTGGGTAGTTTTTGTTTAGTTTTCAATGTTTGCTCAATCGTTGAACCATTTCGAATCAAAATTTGTTAAAAAAGATAACGCAAATACTATGCAAGTTTTATTTCGTCAAAAAGTGATGTTTTCAATGGTACTGGTTGAAGATGACCACGTCAACTCAGCCTTCACTTAATATGTGGACATCAAATAAGTACCAATGTATGATGTTGTGATGACGGATGAAGTGATCCAGAGAGAATCACATTATGAAGTAATCAGAGCCATTTATCTATTTATATATTGTAAAAATAGACGATAGCTCTGACTAAAACATACTGTGCTGTCCCTAGGCAGTCAAGGCATATCCATCACGACGTCTGTTAAATTTAATCTGAAAGTAATCATTGCTCTGGGCGGAAAGAGTCACTCCTCTAGAAATAATGATTGGTATGAGCTTGGGTGTGGCTTTAACAATGTGATACCGTCTGTCTAATGTCCACTTACATGTTTTTATTATTTATAATGAAAGTTTAGAATCTGCCAGTAATGTTCAAACTTTCTCAAGACTTTTTATTATTCAAATTCTAAATAAACTTAGAATTTCAATATTTACCAATTTAATGCAATTGAAGCATCTATAGCAAGTCTATAGTAGCTATAAAAATGTTATCAGAATGATCCCTCTTTCGAATATCAAATGAAAGCAAGGATTACATGATCTTGGGATTAAAGAAAACAGAAACACAACAGACAAAAACTGATAAAAGTTAGCAAAACACAAGTGGTTAGCTTTCTTAGGCCTACAAATCCGAAAATTGAACTTTCTTGGCAATTTGGGAATTGAGTACTACTTTCTTATAAAAACATGTATTTTAGGACGATAAAGATACGTCAACATGTTAGAGCTAGCCTACTCTGGTATCGCCCTAAACATCTTATTTTATGAGGCCTGCTTGGACTGAATTTCCGAGTGTGTAGGTTGATGCGGGAATGACCTTCTCTGTCAGAGTTGAGAATATTCGAAGCAGTATAAATTGCATATTGAAATATGAAGGTGATCGGATTAATTCTGCAATCGAATTCATTGAATCTTAACTCTACATGATTTCCATTCATTAGGTAATGGACGGAAAAGCTCAATTCCCCGATGTGTCGCTAAACCTAGCAACCAAAAACTGAAAAATGATGTTCTGAATGTCAATCCTTCGAATGATACAGATTCCGCAAGTAATATTAATTCGGCAAATGACAGAAAGGCATTGTTTCGCAGTCGATCGGCAATAGAATTACGTCGTTTAAATAATCACTCTACTAATTCATCTGCAAGCTTACTGCGTCGTTCTAAGTCTGCTTCAAGTGTTGACTGCAAGCCGTCTCTAGCTTCATCGTTGCCTGTGGAAGTTGATCAAGCATTTTTCGAACAAGCTAGAAAACGCCCTGTCAGACCGTCTACTTTAGGAACAATGAGAAAAACTACACTGCAAAACGGTCAAAGTATGTTGGAAGGATTTCAAAATGTTAAAAATCGCTCACAGCCGATAAATCGTTCACCTTTACGAGATGATTCACAAGATGACATGGATAATTCATTGAAAGATTCAAAATTACGTCATCCACGTCCGATACTTCGACGCGTGCGATCATTTTCTGGTCATGATCGGCAACGCCCAACCAAACACGTTACTTCGGCGAAGCAGAATCAAGACGAACGGACATCATCACCAGCTCATAACTCAATGTCAAATAACAACCAGCTGCCTAGTCTTATTCAACGAGCATCGAAGAATATACACGATAGTAACTATGCCAACGATAGTATCGATAGCACTAATGATCAACCGACTCAAATGAACAACGCTGCTACCAATGGTAATTCATCTAAGCCCAAAAGTAATCATTCTACAAAGCTACCACGGAAAATACCAAAATGGAAGGCTTTGAGACAGGAGGATCCGAAATCACCTTCAAAAGAAACTACAATCAATGGCATCCCATTAAGCAAGCTACCGCGACAAAGCCCGCGATCTAGTAGTTCATCACGGCAGCTGCAAGCTCCAAAGTTAGATGAACATGAACGTGAAACAGCTGAAGAAATGGAACGTGATGGTGCCCGTAACTTTGCACGGTGTCTATTAGGTGTTTTACCTTCAGTCATAATGTTAACTGAATCCGAGGCTGTTGATGAAGCTTTACAACAATTTGCTTCTGATATTTGCGAGGCTGTGAGTTGTATGGCTTTGAAACGAAAAAATGTTCCTAATTTTGGCACTTTAAGAAAGTATTACGATCATAGTGAAGGAATTGAAAGTGGAGATCCTATTTTGAATGCTGATTGTGTTTATCTTACTGTCTATGCTTCATTGGGGCTTAATTACAAACTCCATACGATTGGCTATTATCAAAATAAAACGAAAAGTATCCCAGTATCAAAGGTATGCAATCGTTAAGAAATACTCTCATGAAATGAATATGCTCAGGGAAATCTGTGTATAACAGCCAGCTATGAGAGGCAGATAAATTGACCACCATATGCAGATGGTCTTTATATGCAAAGTTGATTTGATAGAAAATGCTATTTTAGACATTGCTAGAGTGACCATTATAGATATGTAGTCGCTTCATCTTTATAGAGGTGACCCTTATAACAGGTTTGACTGCTTTTTTAATCACCTTGTGGGATGGTAGAATCACAGTTCAGAACTGCCTTGAATATGCAATCTCCAAGTCAAGGTATTGGTTGATACATGCAGGAGCGTCCAATATCAGCGTTTATGTGTCTGCCTTGCCGCTACCATAGTTGCATTAAATGTAGGTCAATCGCAAAATGTGCCTTCGCGATAGTTTCGGGACAACAATATTTTCGGACCACAGAACTAGCTCCTCTTCCTCCAGTTTTGTATGTGAATGTATGTAATCTTCATTTTATAAGAATAACCAAGGTCTTCTATTCTATAATACCCTGTAGTTGAATTATATTTTATGACCAGATGATAGGATGATCGGACCAGTGCCATATATTTACAAGAGTTAGGACACTCTTTCATGTACCGCTCTCGGCTTCTATTGGACAGATGCCAGTCACGTGATTTTATGGACGCCTTTTTTGTTCCGTCCAACGCATGCTAAAAAGTAAGTAATGTAGACGCTGAGAGCAATGGTTTTAAACGCTCTTTGCTGATCTCAGCCGCGACACTGCAGATCAATTTCAACAGATTTCATGGCAGATAGGTCTCGATTGTCAATGCGCAACGATGCGCCGCAGCTACTCACAATGCAATTCCCTCTGGACCATTCCTTCCGCCGCCATCCTCATATGGTACTCATTTGATATTTCAGATAAAGTCAAGGCTGAGTTGACCTTAGGGGGATTTGAACCACGGTCGATCAGATATATTCCGACCTGACTAAGTTCGGTTGCTCTGCCATCTGAGCTAATCCTCCTACGCTAACCCATGCTCGCGCAATTTGAACAAAGCGCACGAAAGCAGTATCATGAATTCGAAAAAAAATTTTTCAGAACCTCGTTTTCAAGCAACCTAGAGATTTTAGAGCCCCAATAATTGCTTATCTAAACTCTTATAAATGGATGGCTCTGGAAGGACTCGAATAAACGATATTGTATATTACAGGCTGATGTACTTTGCATTTTTGTTTTCATTTTTCAGGACGACTTTTTAAATGAAATCGATTCATTTGGAGTTGAGGTCGGTTTATCACGTGTTTGGCTTCTAGAAATGTATCGCCTGGTAACAACTTACGATATTTTAGCCAAAGCTGGTTTCCATGACGACAATCCTGAAACTAATAGAGCTTTGATCAAGATTTTAGCTTATACATTCTTTCCAACGACATCAAAACGAGATGCGATGAATTTACAATCTGATATCATTCCAACCAATAAAAAATTGGGATCAAAATTCTCCAAGCGTCTTTTGCTGAGTGCATGGGAATCAATTTTAGAAATACTGAGTGTCCCTCTGGATACTTCAACTAAAATCATTGGTAAATATATACCGAACCCATTTTGTTGTTTGTTGGTTTCATTGTATATTTAAACGCTTTAACGATGTTCTATTGCTTTTGATATTGTTGATTTATTTTTGTTTTGTTTGCTTCCGTAAATTGCTTCCAGTGTAATGTTATTCTTGCTGTTTGTTCTATGTTGATACAGTGAAACATGTATATACCAACCAGCTATGGGAGGTAGATTATAGGATCACTATGCGCAGGTGACCTTTATACACTGGGTGAAATCATATTTTAAACAAACCAAGAGTGGCCACGATATAAATATGACCCCTGTATAGAGGTGACCGTTATAACAGGTTTTACTGCACTGTTATTTTCCCACAGTTTTTTTTGTAGTATATGTTTAGTTGAGAAGTGTACTATACTGTTTTGCTATTTATAGTTTAGTTTACTGTATTGTTGTTGCTTCCATTGCCTGATTGCGTTACATGTAATTGTTCGTTATATAGCAATGTTTATCTCATAATATTGTTCTCCCACATCTTACAGCTGGAAATGGAAGTATTGGTCTCGCTTTGATGTTAGGATCAAACAACTGTCATGATCACGTTATGCGTGAAAGAGATATGATTTGTCTTAGCCTGGATGGTTTACGTAGAGCAGCAAGACTATGCTGTACATTAGGTAAGTTCATGATCTCGTTTGATTCAGTCTAGATGTCATATTAGACGCTTTGACCTCCACAATTTGTGCAACAGAGAAAACCTAATGCCTGTTTGGCTTAGACGTATACGGAATGTCACCCTGTGCTTGAATGTGGAAATGCTCATTATTTATTATCGATATTGTTATTTATAACCTCCCTGTCAGACCGTCTACTGTATAACTGCGATTGGTACAAGATTTCCGATCTTCTAGAATGTCATATCGTTTGTGACGGCCGTAGCTCACTCCTAAATTCGGAAATATTATGCGTGCAAAATATCATATAATTCTCTGAAATTAATGCTTAACAATATTTGGTTTAACTTCGAAACGTCTATCGGATGTATAAACATAGAATTATATTATGTTATATAGCATATAAGGAAAGATAGAATACTCAATTCAATATACTAATGATGTGTTTATGTACATTATTTCAACAGATATTCCGTCTCGTTGTGAAGTTGTTCTATCTTTACTTGCTGAAGCATCTTGTGCTGATACGTCAATCGAGCCAAGGGCACATCCTGGTCTTCCACATTCGGTCCCAGTTCGTCTACATGCTGCACATGTCTTGAGTATGGATGCTTTGTTGGCTGCTGGTCTTGAACTTGGTGGACTGGCGCCTAGTTGTTGGCGACATGTTTTCCGGTACGATATAAAATTGAAGATCCAAAAAGATAATTATGATCCTTTGAACCTGGCCTTAAACTGTGTCAACAATTTAGATCGGAGGAATTACCAATACATCTTTGTTAAGGCCAAAATGACAGTATAACTATATCATTCAAGATAATGAATCGCTTTAAACAGGTGGCCTATATTACAGGTGTAATAACTCATATTGATTATTTTTACTTTGTTTTTAGGTGTTGCCTGTTTATTTCTCATCTACAAAATTGTCAATTTCAATCTCTGGAGACAAGTTTTACTAACATTCCACCAAGCCGTCGTCAAAATGAAGATGCGATTGATAGACTGTCCCCAGTATCTGATTTATCTTATTTATCCGACCCAGCATCATTTGAGGGTTCAGAAGCATCACGTGATAGTCGATCATGGACTGTTAACGGCGTATTGAACCCTGCTGATGCACGAAGAGCTATCTACGCTCTATCTGCTGCGGTGGAAAATCTATTCGATACTGCTTCAACTACACTTAACCTGAACTCTCTTTGTGAATTTATGAAAGAGTTAGTGGCATCTTCGCGTAGACAATTAGTAGATCATAAAACAAGTAATCGATTAACAACATTAAATAATGGAACACATTCATCTACTGATATACATAATCATCATATGATTAGCACAATTACAAGGCATATGTATCATATATGCGATGTTATGTTGAAGTGTTCACGTAATAGTAAACGACCTCTTCTTCATATCATGAGTGCGTGGATTGCTGTTTCACAACATCTAACCGAGGTTAGTAACTTGCAAACTGTATTCAGGTATATTGTCATATTGCACATGGCTCTTACTAATATAATTCCCTATGTGTCATTTAAAGGATGGTCAAATCAGCATTGACCTTATCTGCACAGCGAATAAGTAGGACATTGTGTCTGAGAGACATAATGATCTAGACGGAATTGCTTTGTAAATGGCTACGGCGTCCCGCTGTTCCTTCACTAATCAAATCCTATTTTCTACGAGATATGTTGAAACTGATTTGCAATGTACGCGTCTGAGACCAGTAATGGGCATCCAAATTTATTGCCCTGACCGGAAACATTTCAATATTTTCTTTTGAATTTTTGTTGTTGTCAGAGTTAGACTATAAATCAATTTTGTTCTGAGTTTGCTCCAACCTTCAATAATCCAGGATTGCGGGATTATGCCGTATTCTACCGCCGTAAAAATGTACTCTTATAAAAGTAGAAGAGCGACCTTTTGTGAAGCGATATTGTCTACGTTCTATTTGCTGAACCGTTTTATATCCGCAATCAGAAAAATGACCGCAAACATCGAGGTTCAAGTAAAGTCAAGGCGGTATTCAAATCAAAACGAGTACAGTGGGATTGCCTTTACAAATCTCTATTAAAAGCAACTCATTGTGCTACTTTAAGTTTCACGCCATGCCATGATCATTACGCGATTTATTTATTTTGGAAAATCCCTCTTATAACCACACCATGCCGTGATCACTACGCGATTTATTTATTTTGGAAAATCCCTCTTATAACCACACCATGCCGTGATTACTACGTGATTTATTTATTATCCTTTCTCAAATCAACAGCAATATGAATATCATCATTGAGAATTAAAAAGTATTTCTGTATGTATGGACCACACATATACTAAATGACCTCTCAGTTAAAGCCATAATCTTTCTAATCGCATTCAAAACAATGGAAATCCATAAATTAAAGCGCAGGCCAGATAGATTGACCGTTTAGATGAAATGACCCATGAAGACACCCTATGGCAGCTTAGCCGTAATATCCTTCTGGGTCTTAGACGCACTAACATGATTTGTGGTGAATTGTTACGAATTGACATATCGTCCCTTGTTATTTTAATCTCAACAAATTGTAACGTTCGGATCTTATAACTCTTTTGTTGCCATTCCCATGTCTATTCTCGTTTGCACAACTCTTCCCGCCACATTAATCAAAATAGAAGGAAACCAGCGTAACAACCAAATACTCCCTTCCATAAATTATTTTTTAACTCCATGTCATAATGTATTTACAGATGTCTATGTTTGATTAACACAATTATTTGTTTCCCTTGTCTCTATGAGCCTCGTTTTATTTATTTTGTGTTTTGATTACCATTAGATGTCTTGTTGTAAAAACCGTCACGTGACAAAAATTGCCTTGACAACCATCCATGATATCACAAGTGAATTACTAAGGCGAAGAAATGAGTTGGTTCATTTTTGGTTCCATGAATCACTTTTCAAACCATTTGATGATTTAATGGCATTGGATTTATGCGAGGAAGAAACTCAAGACCAGGTATTGCATAATGTTGTGAATCCGACCGTGCATGGATATGAAGCCAACATTTCTAAGCGAGGTTGGCCACATGCCACATGGTTAACAAATGTGCCTACCTTCCTTGGACCAAAGTTACTAGTTTGGACCAGCATTTGATGAAAATAGAAATTTCTTTGAAAGCTAATTATCTCAACACAAACGTGTATTTAATTGTTAACAACTTCTATCGTTTCCAATGAAGTCTCTCGCCTAGGCCTTGGAGCTTCTCTCCCATTTCTAGGACGATTAGTTAGCTTTCTTGAAGTAACTTCATAGGATTTTAGTACGGAAAGTTCCGTGAAATCTTCTTCATATCCAGAGCTGTATAATAAGCAAAAGAATCTCAAAATATGAACCTTTCATTGAAATAAAATCAAGTACAGCACTTGTGCCGTAACGTATGATTTTCAGTCTTGTATGTATATGATTCAGTGTAATCATAGTCAACACTACTAAACACATACGTATTTGGCGTAAACGTCAGTTCTCGTTCAGTGCCAATTGATCGTGTGTTCGACATTCCATGTGACTCACTAGCTATCTGTTATAGGAGCTACACCTTTTCTATTCACATGAATTGTTACTGATTAATATTCGTCGGTTTAATTGATAAAATTGTACATATTTAATTTTGATTCTTCTTGGTTTAGATTCTCTACACGATTTATGAACTGGTTGAAGGTTTTTCATCTCAAATTAAATCTGGTTGGCGAACCCTTTTAAGTGCATTACGTAACACTCAAATATTCCATCATCATCCAAGAGATGATGTTGATGACGGAACACAAAGACAATATCTCGTGTTTCAAATTATTAAACATTTCGTTAATAGCAAAAACACGGCTGTCTTTACATCAGCAGCCGTTGAATGTATATTATCTTTATTACGTTACGTCCGTGGCGGTAAACCGTATTCAGATCTTAGCGAAAGTAATGATGATATGGAAAGTGAAGTCAGTAGTTCCGTAAGTGATTCCGCATCTTCAACCTCGGCTGCTCGTAATGATTTATGTCAACCAGCTCTAAACTATCTTGATCAAATTTCCAAACGATTATCAACGATTTATATTCAACCATCAACTGGTATTTTTAATGGTTCATTCAGTATATTTCTTGTGGACCCCGCTGTAACACAAGGCATGTATTTTGATGATGCAGCTTCGTCGAGTGCTTCGGGATCCGGTTCCGGATCTGGAGTAGGATCGGATATCACTTGTAAAGCGTCTTACATATCAGCTGCTAAATCGATCTGTGCAATCGACGATACTGGTATATTACGTGTATGGTTTTTACTTATTGAAGGCTTGACACATTCTGTTGCGTCTTGTCCCCGACGTTTTCAATCGAATGTTATTGAGTTATTATTTGATATTCTGAAATCCGTGGCAACTGTACCTGGTCCACATTTTGCATTATTTGCAGTAACGCATTTACTTCTACCAACACTACAAACATGGGTCAACAGAGGTGCTAAATTTGCTAATTACTGGCATGATACATTGAATAATTTCAAGCAAGCATGTGGACTAGCAACGCAACTCGTTGTTGATGAAATGACTCATTTTATGACAGTTGAAGGTAAGATATTGTTTATTGTGCTGCTTTTTATTTTAATATTATTGAAGAAAGGAAATATGATTAAACTATCCAATATATAGGAACTTGAATATCAGAAATTTTTGCGAAAAAAACGTTGATGTAGCAATTCAGATATTATCCTTAGAATTCATTTCAAGGTGTCTCTGATATAGGACATTTCCTCGTAATTCTCAACGTTACTAACGTTTCAGTTGTGTAAAGCTAAAAACGTTGTCTTAAATCCTTGTAAATGTAGAGTCAGTACTACGGCCGTAACTTCTTTTGACCAAGGAGGTATTTGTCAATTTTGCTTGATGAAATGGATATTTTGTTCGAAAAAAGGCGTGGCATTTGCATATTTGGGTTCTTGACTGCTGCAAGTGTAATACCTTCAAGATTGTACGATATTTGAAATTTTTGGTCTCAAAATTTCCCGAAATTTTACTCAAAATTTTGATTAGGGGGTGTCATACCTACACAAAAGTTGCACAATGATTAATTTTGATTTTAAGATAGATAGTAATTGAGTTGTGTTTGTTGTGATTGATAGGTGCTAATGATTGTGTACCACTATTAATTACGATGTTACTTGATCTATTGGTGGATTGTGTCTCTCAACCAAACGAAGCAATTGCAAGATTAGGATGCTCGTGTATCAGGTATATATCAACAGAGCTAGAGGGTGGATAGACACCATATATAACTAATAGAATCCATTCCCACCTTTCTTGATTGGCCATTCCAACTTCCATTTGACCCCAATATATTCTCATGGTATTTGGCAAAGGGGATAAGGGTCTTCTTCGTAACGTCACTTGACAAACTCTATTGACTTTGTAGGATAATCGAGAGACGTTTACTCAAGAATCAGGATAAACACACAGTTAAGTCAGGGCCCAAAAGGTTCTGCCTTCTGGGATTCTAGAACGTTTCAACATTTTCTTCTGAATTGTTTTGTTGAAGTTTGACGTATAAATCATAAAAATATAACTTTTCTTCTGAATTTACTCTAGCAAACCGGAATCTAGGATTCCTGTATTTGTTGGACCTTGAAAATGAATATATTAGGGCTACTGCGATTATATGTTTGACATGTAAATGAGGCTATACGACATAAGTTGCTATACTATATATCGGTTATCGCATCCATACTCCATTATATGGCGCACAAGGCGTATAACGGAGACTTGTATAATGTATATGTATACTACCTCGATATGGGCTACATCATAGAACGCCAGAAACTAGATTTCCAAATATCAACGACTAAAGCTACATGTGGCAATTTCCTCTCTGTGTAGCCTGCGTGCAGACTCAAAATGTTTCTAAGCAAAACAGTAGAGTCTGCGAATCCGGCTGCAAGCTCTTGTTCTTCTAAACGAAGGGATTGCGTTCGATAACATTAATTTCTGGTCTCACTTGAAGAACTGTTTTCTCACCTCTGGTCTCACTTCTTCTACTGTTTTCCTTAGAAACATTTCGAGTCTTCACACCGGCTACAGTCTATAGGGGAAACCTATCCTTATATTTTTATCAGCATACAAAGTGATAATGTTTTGGCTCAAACACGGAATTGAGCTCACATCTCCCTCTTGACAATTCAGAAATATTAAAACTCGTTATGGAAATGTTTTACTCTTCCTCTCCCGCACCATAGAGTTAGGTAGTTAGCTAGTTCGTTTTTTGTACTTTATGCTCCGTTCTCTACCAGCTGAGCTCAAGTGCAAACCCAAAATTCTCAACGATTTTCATTCCATTTATCCAAATTTGAAATTATCCGAAATTCTTTAACAAGGAATTGACCTGAAAATAGTTCGCATGGTTCCAAAGCCAGATTGGAGATGAGCGGGAATTTCATTTATATGAATTGCACTTAAGTAGGTTACATTGTAGTTTGACTTATCCGGTTTCTAGGCATTTACTTCTAAGTGCTGGTCCACAATTCAATGAGCATCTATGGCAGATTGTTTGTAAAGGCATTCGACGTGCATTTGATGCCACATTAACAGGCATCAAAGATCTAATTCATTGTTACCAGCCTGGTTCTATTAGTATAACTGGCGGTGAAAATGGCCTATGTGTTAAAGTTGTTGCTAGAAAAGACACCACAGTACACGATGCCATACGATTACAACAAATGGCAGAGCAGGTAATGTGTAATACAATCTATATAGATTCAAAATATTTATCTTGTTTTTTCTAGCTGATTTTATTTTAAATCCGATCGAAGATGCGTAATTATTTCAGTTAAAATTATTTTTGGTAAAATGTTCTTATCATGTAATTTATCTTTATTCGGTGGTCTGCACATGTCTATGTTAAGCACATTTTTATGTCTTTTTAAGCACATTTTAAGCACGTTTTTACAACTTGGTCCATAGCCTTATGTTAGATAGATGACCTTGAAAGAGACAGTAATTAAATCAACTATACATTCAGTATTCTCATATATGTAAATACGAAGCTAGTCTTGACAATCAGCTATAGATCTTTAGAATTTCTAGCATTCAACCGTCCATGAGTATCGCAGAACATCGTGATTTATTTATTTATGGTCGACGTATGCCTCGCGATTCATGACAACATGGATATTCAATGCCAGCACAGTCAATATTTTGTGAAATATACTCTCATCATCTTATTCTTTCATTATCGTTTCGTTACCGATGCCAAATAATCGGATCTCTCATCTTCTAGGTTTTCTTACTTGAGAGTCAAATATCGGCCGACATCGAAAGAGGAACAAATCATACAGCTGACGATAAACAACGTGTTTATATTTTCATTTTATCAAATTCGTCTGCTAATGATCCAGACATTAAGAAAGAAGCAGCGTTGCTGTCTTACAGGTAAAATTAATTATGTTAATTTAATCATCATCTTCAGCATCAATCATTCGGCATCATGATCATGACTGCACACGCCAGAAGTAACGTTAAATGGCAGTCATACAGGGACGCCCCACTATATTGCGATACACGTACTTTTAATCTTGCTTGTAGAACACTGTTTATGGGTTGCCATCAAGACCAGGGGTGCGGAGCTTGGGACACAGGAGGGGCAGCTGACCCTCCCGTCCTTGCAGCAGAGGGTGCAGAGGGGCAGCAGGTGCCCTTTTGTATAATTATCATAAACAATCCAGATCAAACACGTTAAACAACATGAACAAATATGTATGAGCCAATATGAATCGACCTATAGGCGGTAGGTGTCCATCTTGCCTGATGAATGTGTATTTTACCCGAAAAAAGGTGTGACCACGACATTGTACAACGAAAAAAAAAATTATGCAAGGTGCCCTTTAATTATGTAGATCCTTCCCCTGTCATCCTCGTATAGCTCCAGCTCCCCTGATCAAGACAGTATAACATTTTACGAGAATCTACAAAATGGTACATTTAGGTGCTACCATTGATTATGGTTTTCGACGATTTTGTCTCATGTTTTGCTACAAAATTAATGAAAGCAGAAGAATAGACAGAGCATGGTGATGATAGGGTCCGGGTTTAATCTTTCACATCAGAACTTTACAAGGCTGCACATTCTTCTTAAAATGTCTCCACTGTCAACCTATTTCAAGTCCGAGTTACTCTTGTGCTTTTTTATCAAATTTGTGTAAACTTGATAACAATTTTTGATGATCACAATATTCTGAGTGATGAGAGTAAAATGTGATGAATTTTAGAGCGGCAGGAATTATTTTGCAATGAATCGAGAAAAAAGTAGGAATTAATGATTGATCTACATTGGAAATAGTGAATGATTTGCTGTGGCGTGATTTCTTTTTCTCAAAATTCACGACTCGTCAATACTATGAAGCGACTATACTAAAAGGATGGAATTGCTTTGAAACTCAGAAGAAGAAAACTTATCGAACATTTAGAAATGTGACTTTGCCAACATATATTTTGATTAAAAACAATTTTGAAATTCAGCATGGTAAAATTTCAAAAAGAATTATTGAAAAATTTCTGGAATTTGCTAGCATTTCAGGAACATCCTGGAATGAGGTTGAATGATGACTCAGGGCTTTTTGATCAGGGCTTTTTGATTGCATGTTCCAAAATAGAAAAAAAAACTTGTTAATCATTGGGAAATCTTATTAAAAATAATTTTTTATGATGCCTGTAATGATTTGTACAACAATAAAAAAAAAATGATTGTATCTAACTCGCTTTCTTCTATGCATGGTTCGGCATCTCTTGAGATGATCTATCTGAAAACGGATTCCTCTCAACTTCATCCAACATATATTATATCTATGATTATATATTACGGAGAAGGCTATTGTAATACCTTGTAAGACTAAAGTGTTGATGTTATGCTGAATATATAGTATTATAATTTTTACTCTTATAAATTGAAATTATTAATAGCAAAATAGGATTTATCTTTGATGCGATTAGAATCATAGCGTTTAAGTCTTATACGATTAATAAAAAGTACGGCGAACCTTGAAAGTTCAAAGATAAATCTTTATCGAAAATTTTTGTTCTGATATAATCGCTTAAGTTAAAGAAAGATAAACGTTTTCTATGCAGTATTTTTTGTACTCATTCAAATTTAATGTTTCTAAAGACTTTGGTTTTAAGATTTTAGAGATTAAAAATACTTACATCTTAGTTTAATACTTATATCTAAACTATCATTTCTAAATAATATGGATTTCAAAAACGGAAGAGCGGTAAATTCTTAACAATGAACTTCTTTGATAATGTTGATATTTTTGAATAAATTAAAGATAAGTAGATATCCGGAGGTAATGAAGATTTTTTTTAGATGAAAATGTTTATAATCTTTTTACGAGATCGTATCTTTCAAGTTCTCGTAACCTGATTATAATGTCCAGATAAGCAGGATATCGGATTTGTAAAAAAGAACCGACTTTGTACTTCCATCCATATAGGCTTTACTGTGATATTCAACTTCAAATTGACTTTCAGACAAAGATTTGTATTGTGTTATAACTGAGATGTTAGCTATACCATCTTCATTTTCTCATTCAAACGTATTATTATTAGCCTGAACAGGCATACCATACATTAATGTATGTTCATATATCTGCTGTATAGCAATCTGATTCATTGATAACTCTTTTTTTTATCAATGTTAAATACACGATTAATCTTGGTTGGTATCACTCAATTGCCGTCGTTTGGAATTCTAGACTTTAGAAATGGGTGTCGGGCCTATCATAGGTATTAGAGTCTGATAGCTCTATGGATTGGTCCCGATATCGGAACAAGGCGAGCTATCTATTAATAGCCTCGAATGGACGAGGTTTTCCTTTGCAGCATGTGTGATCCAATTAACTCACGCAACCATAAATACTGTTTCATCCTAAATGCACATATACAATCACTGTTACCGTAGACTAGCCTGTCCAGTCTCGGCGATACATCCATGATAATATTTATCTGAGAGAATACGCAGCAATATCAAATACCAAAATCAAATATACAGAAATGCGATTTGATATATATTGAATTCTTGTCTTTTGATATAGTAAGTAACTGCTGGTTTTTCTATTAACAAATGAAAAAATTACGTAAATATATAGCCTCCTATTTCAATTTAATTAATACAATGAATATAACATAAAATTACACGGTGTAGGTTTACACGGACGTATACAACTATAACTACACATAAAAAATATCTCCTTTCAATCTTTAAAACAATTTCAATTCGCAAGCGTCTTCAGTTCCCTGTACGGCGGTTACCTCTTCTAGACTGTCTAACAATTGTTTGTACGTGCTTAATTAATATTGCACGCAGAAAGTCACTAAAAGACGTCTCACAAATACGATTATCTATGGAGGCTATAATAGACTAACAATGACACAATTAACTACAACTAACTACTACATGTACTAACGGTAAATTTAACTACACATAATCCTAATATAAACTAAATCAATTATATTCATGATATTTGGCGGTAACAATCATATATACAATTCAATCGGGAAGGCATCGCAATATTTGACAAGATTAATATACTCCATTGATGCGGGTGAAATGAGGTTCAATTTCTAGCATTTGATTATCGATATATAGTCGATTATCTTTATTTCATTTTTGTAATGATATTACTATATATACGGATAAGGTTTTCAAAAATATTTGTAAGGCAGTCGAACTTGCTAATTGATATCCATCTCTAGTGGGGATAAAAGTGGGTCATTAAAGCAAGGTGGGATATTAAGTGAGGTAGGATTATGAGAGTTTGTATGGGGAATGAAATATTGGAAGCAGTTTTATAATCAGAATGGGGTCATTAAGTGAGTTTGACCGTAGCACCTTACCCACACCCTCATTTACCTTTTCCCTGCAGTACTAAACATCACTGAACGAACTCGACGGGACTTGGTTGTATTCACATTTCCCTTTAGCGTAATTTCAGCTACCCGGTGCCCCCCACCAGTGCCACAATGCTATCTAAATTAAACATGATCGATTCATTCTAGGGTATCATTCCGTAGTATTGTTGTTGGACTGTTGGCAAATCAAATTCTGCTCCATATGCTGGGATCAATGTTATTAGAAAACTCAGAGCAGGTAATATCATCAACTTCAAGAGGCTGTTCTGGTTTAATGGCAGTTGCAGAGTCAGGCCTGGTACAGAGAAACCCCGATGAAGATTCAGAAAACCCATTGCCAGGTCTCTTATGTCATTTATCACCAGCAAATTTATCTGTTCTGTTTGGTTGTTTACGAGAGACACATGAGATAGCGCATGGGTTCAATTCACGTCCAGGTATACGTTATTTAATACAGCGTTTACTGCATTTACCATCACCAGCTAATTTATTACGTCAATCAATCACGGCGTTTGCGTTTTATCTTAATACGTTGTTTCATATATCACGTCATGATGGTGAATCGGTATCTATCTCGCATATAAAAAGATATTTGAATGCAGGTGAGAAAATCAATGATACGTCTTCTTGTGACGCAACGAAAATTCCGGTTGCTACGAAAGACGATCGATCTGGATCGGATAAACATCGCGATTTATTAAAAGGAGATCGAAGTGTGGAATGGATGGTAAGACGATTGTATGATGCATGTAACCAACTGAGTGAAATATATTCGAAATTACATCATTCTGAAACAATAGATCAAGATTCAGGTATCGATGTTGTGAATGCTTCTAATACCTCAACACCATCGGCATCTCCACATAAGGCAAATCAACGAGTTAGTTCATCTGAAGAAAGCCTTGATTCTCTTCGAGTAATTAGACCTCATTCAAAGCACAACGGATCGTTTGATTGGATAACGCGAAGATTTGACGATACACGTCATAACACAAGTGCTGATCGTACTAAAGATTCTACGATACAATTTTCAACTCCTCAACATCATTCACATCAGCAGCAACAGCAACAACATACCGTTACATCACGGCGTTTAAATGATGATGACGTACATTTGAATGCATGGACACATTTAGTAGCGACAATGCTTGAATCTTTATTAGCTCTACCAACTTTACAATTCAAAACTGTTTTACCTGCAGTATTTCCATCAGTTACATCGCTTATAACGAACATTCAAGACGAACGCGTAAGACAACTTGTATGTGATGTTGTACGACGGTGCGGGACAATATACGGTATTGTGTAACGGTCATTTATTGACTGCTGTCATAATGTCATGGCTGCTGAGTCCTTTGCAATGTTTGGACTTGCGGCTACCAGTCCTTGACGCCAAAGAATGAATTTGATGGGGGTATTTTCTACTTGCTGTTAACCTCTTAATGGTGCATGGAACTCGTCTGATTAGAGACAAACTTGCTCGTAATGTACAGACTAAACGATATACGCCTTCATCTATTTAAGACGGTTGAATAACGGTGAGATCTCTGCGCTGCAAATATAAAGGCCGGTGGCCAGGTATCTTTGTGACCAAAGTGACTAATTTTCAGATTTAACATTCATGAACAGTTCAACTGGGTTAATTTAACACTGTTGTCTTTAAATAATAATTTCTAAAGGAGCAATGTGTGATTTTATACTACGCTCTAATATATACGATAAATCATAAAAGTAATTGAAAAATATCGTAAATAAATAAATCTACATAATTCAAAATATCCAACAACTAATATATAAGATGTAAAGATTGAAACAAAGAGGAATTAAATATACCAGCAGTAATATTATATATAAAATAATATATTTTAGTTATTTATTTAATTTAAAAATTCATATTCAGAGCTCTGTTATAGATACAATAAAATATACATGTAGACATTTGTTTCTTCTTTACTGCTATTGTGATATCAAAAGGGTCAATATATGATCCGGGGGGGGGGGGGTAGCTTCCATTGTGCGTCGACGGGATTGTTCATATAGAACTTACGCAGAATGACCATAAAAGATACTCCAACAGTTTACAAAGTACATATTATGCTCAAATATAATGAAAAATTTTATAGAAGTTCTTATAAAAATTTGAATAAAATAGAATTCAGAATAAAAGTTATAAAATTGACTAAAAGTCAAAAATTATACCGCAAAAAATCCGCTTTAATATTTGAATTTCCCCGTATACCAAAAGTATGGAAGCTTGCATGAAATGTTTTAGACCCTTAGGCACAAAATTGTAACTTTCTTTTTTAAGACCAGCACTCTTCTACAGTGTATAGTTTTGTTGTATCATAGAGAGACTGCGTTTACGTTTCGTTAAACTTTCAGTTCACATTGTGCATCAACAATTCTCAGTGTCATTATGTAAAATAAACGCAGGATAGATGGGAGGTACTTGCCTATTTTTGTGCCTTTGTGTGACTATCAATTTGAAATGTTTGCAAGACTTATGATTGAATACCCATATAGATTTAGAAGGGCAAAATATTGACCAGTGGGGTTGTATTTCCTAGCTCCTCGCTGACTAGATAGTATCCGAGCAATCGGTGAAATATCGGGCATGGTATTTTTAAGTTTGTATGTAAGCGTCTGACACTCAAATACACTCGAGTGGTATCTTATATATGTTCATTTATACCTAGAATCATCGTCAATAATCCTGGCGGTCCGCACTCGGTTACCATCGTTTAGAATTCTAGGCATTATACCCCTTTTATGTGTCGGGCCTATTAGAGGTATCAGAGCCTGATAGCTCTATGAGTTGGTCTTGAAGGTAACGAATCTTTGATTATGTTGTACCCCCTTGAGAATTCACATATCATGAAAGATTACTGATGAGTTTCGGTCCTGGATAAGTAAAGAACAGAAAATAACAATTTCAAGTTATTCAATTCATATATTCATATATTCTTTTTTGTATTATATAATTAAATATTATACCCCATTGTTTGAATTTTCAATAATTTCCTTACGACATATTTAAAGTTATGAACAAATTATTTTAATGACTAAACTCTTCAAGCTTCGTCAAAACTAAGAATATGACTAAGATAATAATTATAATATAATAATACAATGTAATAAAATTCATTAATTATAATATTTCATAAAAGCCTTCGTATATTTCCCAATACGGTTTAATAAAAGGCACAAGGATGCAACTCTCAAGAAATTTCCATTTTAATATATATATATATTCATTTTCTAAAACAGCTACAGTATAATTAATTTTCAATAAGGTCTCCAGACACCTTTAGGCGTGTTGGCATTGACGACTGCCTCCATTTCATGATGACGTCCGTTCATATCATTTATTTGTTCATATTTACCTCGTAATGATGGACTTATATTTTCATTTCCATGGTAACTACCATCAGCCATTTCAATGTGACCGCCATACATAGCTTGTCCTCTATAAAAAGCTAATGCTTGGAAATTGTTCATTTGAGTATTTTGATCTAAATTTTGTTGTATTCTTTGCATATTATGCATAGGATTTGCACCGTACGTACCTTTATAAGGTAAATTCAATGCATCGGACGATGCCATGTTTGTTAAATAATTATTATTATTGTTATTATTGTTATTGTTATTATTACTAGATGTATTTGTATTGTTTGTCTGAAAATTATGATATTCTGCTATGCCAGGAAAACCAGCCATGTTATTACCAGATTGCATGAAAGGATTTTGTGTAAACCCAGCGACATTATTTGGAATAATTGAACCGTTAGACGTCACGTCACTTTTCGGCGTCGTAACTTGTTGCGCTGACATCACCGACGCGTTATCTGGTGACCCACCGATAGAAGATTCCGACGTAGCGCTATGATTAACCGCACCGCCATAATTGTTTGATCTTGGATCATGATAAGATCCTGGTAACGAAATTCCATTTTGTTGTTCGGGATGACCCATTGTTTTAATACCACTTGGTAATGTTGGTGGAGGTATTGCTGCGTGTTGATACCCAGTGGGAATACCACCATGCATCATACCATAGGCCTCACCTGATGTTGGTGATAAACTATGGGCGTATAAATTGGTTGTAAAATTATGAAACGGCCAACCAGAAGGAGAGCGAAGATCTAGGAGGAAGCATAGAGAATCATAAATTTCTCATATCAACTTTGAATTGAATTTTAATTTTCTATATTTAGAATGCATTACTATCCAATGTTTTGCATGCTAAATTCAAAGTTGATGGTTATCTGAACTTGTTGAGATATGCATATCAATTTAATTACGGTGGATCGACATTCAAGACCTCTCTTTGAAGACATCACTCCACGCTTCCGCCTAAGGACATGGCCGTGACTTTATTAATCCGCGTTAAAAATGTTAATTTTGTAGAAGTTAGGTGTATTGGGTAATTTCATTTCTGTTTTTGATGATCAAATGGTTTTCGATTAACATATAATTCAACCTCTTCTCCACGTTGTTCCATTTTTGTTTAAAACCGCTAATGCAATAACATCTTCATATATCCGTCGTCGGGAGGTATTCGACAATGCTTCAGGCTGATTATTTCACGTGTGATTTCTACGTTGAACTTACCAGGTGGCATTCCGTTGAATGTATTGGGTTGCACAGCACTAGGATGTAAATCACCAAACTGCAGACCTTGTCGAAATGTATCTATTGGTCCTAATTCAGTTAAACGACTTGGAAAACCAAAATGGTCAAACACAGCTTGATCCCTATCATCAGTTCGAGTACGATGTCCTATGAAACAAAACAGAACAATAACACATTGTAACTAACACAGAAGTATGCAGACTTTTTGAAGTCCAGATCGGTCGCTCATAAAAGGTGGCTGCTGTATATAGGTAAAACAATTAAGGTTCATCGTTGAATTGTTGTTGCCAAATTGGAACAGTTGTTTTGAGATTTTGGTGTATCAAGCAAGTCTAGGTGTTTTGGGCACAGAGGGAAAACATCGGAGAAAGACGTGACCAAGAAAATCGTAACAATCTGCAACAATTTTCTTCCTTCTGATCATGTTCTGACGTTCGTATCTATATGTGGTCACGAAATGAAAAAAAGATTTAGAATCCGCTGATCTATATAAATAACGATTTATAATACAATATTTCAGGTAGGATCAATAGCCTGTGTCGTTGACCGCTAATTAACGTCTTCGAGTTCAAGACTCTGAATAGGGCGTAGAAGAAATTCTCCCTTCATTGTCTTAATATATCGATGCTGAAAATCGCCAGGAAAAGTTAACGATGTGATTAAGTGTCGATGCATAAACAGTTTGAGCAGATTTTCTAGGGGATTTGCTGACGAGGAAAGCTTGGGGAACGATTATAGCCTGATTTATGAGTTAATATGCGTAGAAACCATGTGCGTATCTCGACGTTGACGGGCGATAGGATAATTAATAAACTATTTGGGTCAAATTCTAATAAGATTAATGTCTGATGTCACCAATTTTAACATTTGTCAACATCAAAATTATGGTCAGTTAATAATCACTATTGAAAACCCTAAGTCAACTCTGTGGTAACATTTTACAACAGTTATTAATGAGATGGAAGGTTTCATTCTATTCTATATAATATGTTATGTAAACACGATAAATATTCAGCATTTTATAAATAACACTGCATTTTACATGTAAAAAAATATATATGCAATGATAAAGAAATATTCTATGAATACTGTTTAATTAATCGTTAGTTAATATTAGATAGATAAAATTTTGTTCGCATGCATATAGTATTTGTTTACGAAGCTACATTATAAACAGTCGAGTGCTATCAGACACTTGAAGCAGAATTTGATGACTTCAAAACAAGCTGTCGCCACACTGGCTCTCTAATCAGTATAAAATGTTATAAATTATTCAAAATAGAGCTATCATGTTTTCAATGAAGGACACATCTGCGTATATATCTCTTGATAAAAATCAAAGCTTATTTGCACAGACTTTAAACTTAGCTGGTTTAGCGTTAAGACGAACTCAAGGAATTCAATTAGTATATCTGAACTGAATGAAAACCATAGAGAACGCTGTAATCTATATATCAGAGCTCTCTTTTAGGCGAGTTTTAAGCGAGATTTCTTGCTTACTTTCAAGTCCAAAATATAACTTCTTTCTCTCCATCACGTGATACTGTAGCACTGATGCTTAAATCATGACATTATTGAAATAGGCGTAATTCTGAGTTCACTCAATATAACTTAATAAGATGATTACAGTCAGTTTATTTAAGTTATAGCCAGAATTATATAAGTGAAATTGGGTTCTGTGAATGTATTTATATTCTTAAAT
The DNA here is from genome assembly GCA_916610825.1 of Haliclystus octoradiatus. NCBI lineage: Eukaryota > Metazoa > Cnidaria > Staurozoa > Stauromedusae > Haliclystidae > Haliclystus > Haliclystus octoradiatus. The sequence continues at coordinate 7,818,353 of OU744451.1, forward strand.
TATAGAATTCAATAAGTTTATTCGTCATTCATCATTTTATCATCTTCATTAATTTATTCGCAAATACCTGATATTGTGAGATTACATAAACTGATGAAAACAGTATAAATTTTTTTTTTTTTCATAGGACTGGCGTATTCATTAGATGCTATCATTTCGAATAGCTTTTCTTGTTTCACAGAATTATACGAATGGCATACCAAAAAGGCATAGAATTGACCGGCGGCCACTGCGCTCTGTCTTAGAAAATAGTGCGTGATGCAAACTACTCGTGACTTGAAAAAAGGATTCATTTTTAAACTTTGAGCTGGCAAGGCAAGATGGTCAATTTTATGCCTTTAGTTAACCTGCTTAAAAAATCCGGGAATATCGATTGCTTTGCTCGATTTAATTTATTAAATTACTACTTTACTATTATTAATATACATATAAATGAAGTACAAATACATCCATTCGTTAATGTATAATATTGAGAGTGAAGAACCGTCCCAATAAAATTACATCATTCCGATGATAATGCAGCAGATAATATCTGACAAATTTTTTGAGCAGAAGTATTTCTAAAATTATGATTTTATCTTTCTTCCTTCGTCATAAGGTTGGATTTTCTTTACGAAAAATTATATAATAGATTGTCTATTGTTACAAATTCTCCTTAATTTCAAATGCCTTATTAATGACAATATCATCAACTTTAATGTACATTATAATAATTGAATTAAAAAAAAAAACAGTACAAGAATAAAATAAAATAGCGTAATAAAATAGCTTTTACAGACAATAATGTCTTGTCTGGTGTCTGATGTTATCTGAACATGAAACAATGTTACCATAGTAACACAAAGTTATCAAGATTTGTAATTATATTATTATTAGCCTATGAAGATAAGTTATTCAAATTTATACAGATTATAAATATTCTTTTAACTAGAGAGAAAAAAATGGTGATAAATTTTCTAAAATATTTACCACAATATAGGCATATGGGATGATTTCAAAGTGTGAACATTTCACTTTTTTAAGATAGCAGTAAATTTATAAAAAGTATTTATTTTGTCTTTGCTGCTTAATACCGTAAATGCAGAGCAGTTTATAATGTAATAAACATAAACAATTCGATCATAATTGTTTGCTACTATGAGTTTCACGCCTTTGGTAATTAATTATAAACTTTCCTTGGAGAGTACAAATAAAATTTCTAAATCTTTTCATAAACGTTAACCTAGTTTGGTTCATTTTGAGAATTATGCTTATATATGTATACGGTATTATGCAATTCTATCTAGTGTAATGGTGTTTCGCAAATGAATTTAGTTTTATCAGAATTTCGAATCAAGTCGTTTCTTAAAGATGTAAAATGTAGTATTTTATAAATAAGAACTTTGAAAGATATGTTTTATACAGTGCTTTGTACCCATAAAGAGGGGATTGTTTTAGCTCTGTAATATCAGTCCACCCCCCATCGAGGAACTGTACTCAGCTATCCTTTCATTAACCTCAAAACATGAATTTTGCGGTTCAGTTTTTAACGATGAACTTACAATGATAGAGTTTTAATAGCCATGACATTTAAAAAAAGGATAAAAACACGGTAATGTATATTTTGTGGCTAACTTGATAACAACTATTTAAAACCATAATATATGAATTTGTTGAAAGGAATTTGATCAATTTAAAAATTGACACCATTTTGTCATCGACGATTTTCGAGATAAAAATATACATCACTATAAACCGTAACTTTATTTGGCAGTGAAAATAGATCTGGAACTAATCCAGATTTCGAGTGTGTTTTTCAGAAGTAGGTGAAATATCATACGGTTCATAACTAATAATTGTAGTTGAAATTCATGAGGGTTTTAAATGAAATTAAATGTAATTATTACACCGCAATTGAGAGCTGTGCGGTTGGTAAATTCAGTACAAGAACTAAGAAGTCTATAGCGCTAAGAAATCAGAACAATTGATCCAACGAAAAAAATATTTAAAAGTAGAAATCATTAGAGATACGTGACGATTTAATGAAATCAGTGACGATAAAAGTCAAAAAAGCTAATTTTTCTAGATTATCTATTTTATTTACATTATTTATGGAAGCCTTTCATATTCCTTATCTTGAAGATCATTTCTTTTGTAATCTATACTAGGTATTATTGAACTCATTATATTTCAAAATTTAAATTAAATTTAATTATATACTTCAACAAGGAGCAATTCTCCAAAAATCAAAAGTTTTAAGAATTTATGTAATGATTTTTAGCTGAAAGTATCTTGAGTAACTTAATGATATTTACGCATTGTCTGGACTAAAATAATTATAAAACTTTCATCCCAGTGTTCTTCATACAATAATAATGGTCTGATGACTTTGTTGCAAAAACTATGATTTATAGATATATTCATGCACGAAACGAAACTATTCAAGTTGAAATTATAACCAATCATAATAAACAGTGTGTTGATAATTATCACAATATTAAAATTATAAAATTGTATACTTTATAACCATCGTTGTCACAATTTGTTTATGACCTATTTAGATTTGAATTCTAACAAGAAACCCCACCTGTTATTAGTAATTATATGCTAGGATAAAAATAGTCACTTCAAATGCTGTTATCCTCTAGTTTACGAACAATTGAACATTTCATACTATGAATAACTGTTGACATAATATTTGATCTTTATAAAAACTTACACTCATGTGTGAGAAAATAAAAAGGATAGATCTCCGATGGACATAACACGTATGCATATACCCCTAAGGGGAGTATTAATTCTTGTTGTATATACTTGAACAAAACCGGAACAAATTAATCAATTCATAATGTTGTTATAATTGATCATATAATTGACAGTTAATGATGATATATAATCATTATTTTATCATTATCAAACATAATTATCGACCCGTGAATTAATTACTTTATAGAGCAGCTCAGGTTTCTTTTACGAAGCTGCATTCTTTCTATAACCAAGTCTAGGCAACTCAAAAAGTGTTGATATGGGAAAAGAGTTCACTACTCTCACAACTCTTCAAGCAAAAATAGTTCCCTTTCGTATATATCTAATGTTACATGTCTGCGTCTCATAAAACCTTTTTTTTCAAGTATTACTTATTCTGACATATAGACATTTCGTTCATATGAGATCATGATGAGATCAATTATTTACTCACATATTATAATTTGTTAAAGAAAATGAAATTTCTATCTTCACAACAGTAAAGCAAATATCTTTTCTTTTTGTTTACACAAAATCCGCAATTTTTCTAGAAACGTTTTACTTAAGTAAGAATTTGGGCGTCGATGTTTTTATTAATTTGTCAAGTTTTTCTTAAAACCAGTACGATTTGACTTATTTGCGAGACGCCATCTTGGATCAAATAATAATAGTGAATTTATCGCCCGATGATACAGCATCGGATAATTATCATTATCATTATAAATTATTATCAAATGATAAAGTAAATGCTATTTTTCATCGAATAATAATCTTTTTAAGAGGTATTGATCTGAACTTTGCTCTTAGAAGTCTTGAAATAGTTGTAACAATTTACAAATCATTTTAATTACATCTCAAAGTTGTTGATAGAAATAGTCTAATCTTTATGACACTAAATATTGTACCGGAACTTATGAATTATTATCTAATTGAATTTAATGATAGTTTAAAGATAAAAATGTTTAGAGGATATTCAGAAAATAAAACGATAATAATATCGCATGATATAATTATAATCCCTTTAGGAATCAATGTTTTGTAAAAAATCAACGTGTCGTATGAGAGGACAGCAGTAGGGATGGGTATGCTATTATTCAACCGATTTAAAATAACAATATTATTCTGTCATAGCTTCCGGGGTTGGTCTCTGGAGTTCGTCATTGTCAAGAAAAAAAAGTAAAAATCTTTGATAGTTCTGGATTTACTCAAAGACACTTAAACACCATTCAAACGCTTGTTAAAAATATGTCAGACGTAGATAAAATAACAAAAGATAGTATTACGTTTTTATAGCCACAAAAATACACACGAATAACAATTTATAACATGTAAAAGTCTACTTATCTTATGAATTTTTGTCAATGATTTGACGCGTTAACGCGTTGAATTTAACCGCAAGGTCTTAAGCGAACAGCCACAAATTACAATAGCAATTCTACTTTGAATAGTAGGAGCCGTGCAGTGATAGACAGCAAACATTATCGAAAGAAGCGCCACTTTAAAATAGACATTGTTAGGCCTGGATTATACAGCGCGCTTTCGAGCGTGCCGTGCTTTCGAGCGCGCTTTCATTTGAAGGCGCGCGCTTTTGAAAATGTCTAGTTATACAGCGAGCCGTCCTCAAAAGTTGTGTAAAAACTTCCTTTGAATTACATGATGACGTGTAAGAAAATATCTCACAAGACTTTTGATTGACAAGTATACGCTTTACGTGAAATAAATTTATTGCTTCAAAAAGTGATTTTTATCACAATTCGCCATCAAATAGTTGTGATTATCGTACAATGATAGTTTTTTAACCTACCATGGTCCTACAAATACAAGACAGTGGCTTATATCTAATCTGCAGAGCATATATATATATAACCTTGTCTAATTAATACTATTTGAAAGTTTTCTCCTCTTCAATTGAGAAGTACAGATGCTCTGAGTAGTTTCCCTATTATTATTTTGTGGATTTCGATTATAATTCGAAAGAAAATCAATGTTTATTCATCTGTTTATTTGCAAAACGGAACAGTATCTAGGCAACGGCCGAGAAAAAGAGGCTAGACATTTCTTTCTCGACATCAACCCCCGGTTTTTACCAAATATGGTAAGAGGAATCCCTGGAATGTCGAAATGAAAGTTCGCCTTCAAGTGAAAGCACGCTCTTCCTATGCGAGCTTTCGATTTGGAGCGCGCCGTGCTAATGACAGCGAGCCGTGTCAAGTTAGACGGGCGCGCCGGCAGCGAGCCAACTTTCAATTTACTGTAAACGAAAGCACGGCACGCTCGAAAGCGCGCTGTATAATCCAGGCCTTAAATTGCTCTGAAGTATGAACAAATAATTTCTGAAGAGCCAATGCACTCAGTCGGAAACTTTAAAACTCTAAAAGTTTACGATTTACCGCTAGCAGCCTGGAGTATAAGTCGCGCGTGACGTGAAATTTCGTCTGTAGTTTAGTCAAATATTTACACAAATATAATACGTCGCAGACAGACTATTTGTGTGATAATTTTCAAATAATGATTAAATATCAAAATCTAACAATCTTTTCAAATATTATACAAACGCTAAATTAACAGTTATTTAATGATTAGAACGTTTTGATATTTGAATTAAATTGAAAACAAAAAACAAGAGAATATGATATGATAGGATCTCAACCGTATAAAAGTATTTTGAAAATTCGTTAAGAACTTTATTGTTTATAATATTTTGGCGCTGTCGAATATTTTCACCTGTCCTCTTCGAAGCAACTGCAATCCACCTGTCTCGACCGCAAACACGAAAACGTCTTTACAATAAATCACACGTTATATAGTAATTAAAAATTCATAGAAAAACTCTATACTGCAATGAGTTGTCTATTGTTTCATGCTATTAATTACTTTCATGCTTTCGTGCAGCGAAGAGTAAATTCAAACAGTTTGACGACAGAATCATTTGATACAGTGTCGAAACACGCGACAATTTTTTTGACAAAAACTTTGTGTTTGTTAGTTTTGATTTTCATAACATTCTTCCAGACGATTAATCTGTGTTTAATTGCCCTCTCGATCTTATGATCTCAAAAATGAATCTTGGAATTAATGGTCAAATTTTCTAGTAGATAGTCTATGTTTTTTTTGTGTTTTGAATTCTTGACATTCGCTGTCATCCTACCCATTTAATAACAATGACAACTTCGTTTTGCCTTTCCGTTTTCGCCCTGAGTTTTTCTTTCCAACCAGTAAGCTGTATCTATGTTGTCAGATTTTTAATCAATAGGTCGTGTGTCACGGTTTCATTTTCAGACAGAGTACAATAGACAGGAAAACAAATTTAACTTCATGCTAAATTCACCCCCAAAATGATAGGAAATGGTTTGTTTGTATGCGCGCACACTGAAACTTTTGAAATAACACAGATTTAATTTGATAGCTTTGCTGTCGAACAAAATAATAAATTGTTAGCTACTCAAAACACCAGACAACACTTCCGTACTTCAAATTATCACCACGATGTGAACAGTATCCCCATTCAATAATGAAATGAATACAAAACATCGTAAAAAGCCGGTTATTTAGCCGGGTGTGAAAATTCAAATACAAGTAAAAAAAAACTAACATAATGTCTGTATAATGAAACAAAAAACTCACTTCTCGGTTCTCTAGGCCCATCGACTGTAACTTTAATTGCACGCATGTACGTTGCGACTTGCGGTGGATCAGTATTGACTGAAATGGTTAGCGTTAAGGTTTTACCTAGGAAACAAATCAGAGAACATATCTAATTAAAAAACAATAATCGTCTAAAGTAACGCCATGGACACGCAATCATTTAATATCCTAAAGAAATTCATGTGATGGAATTTAATGTTTCGTTGAATCGTGAGCAGTTTAAAACAGGTGTCCTAAGTGTAGCAAACGGGTTTTATTGAGTAAAATCAGTCAGGCAAAGTGTGTGACAAGCTTTCAAGAAAAAGTGAAGCCATTTTTGTTCAACCACAACACAGACGTTAAAAACCATAATCTTAGACAAAAATCGTTCGTGGGTTTTTGTAGTGCAAAAGTACTTATTGAAAAAAAATACCACGAGTAGGATTTTTGCGGCCTTTTGCGTTATCAGGAACTTGGGCCAACCAAAGTGTTAGTGTAATTATATAATGGTCAACCAAAATTTGGTTTAGAAGTGAGTGTGAAAATCGTTGAGCTGTCGCTTAACATTGCATTGTAACATCAAAACAAAGCATTTAAACAGTTTAAGTTTGATCAGAGATGTCATCCTATGGTTATCGACATTGTGAAATGATGGTATACACAGTCAACAAACTATGATCAAGTTTACAGAAGGTAAACCTCTGATGACCAATGTCAATATGTATTTTATTTCATTTCTAAACAACTCATATATGGGGAAGAGTGGTTACTCAGAATCAAGATCTAAACATACAACTTTACCTCGTCCAGAGCGACCTACAAATCGTAGGTCATTGAATCTTGCAACTTGGTTTTTCATTACAGCTGTAGAATTTCTTAATTCAGCAGAGAAATTCTCATCATTACCAGCGTATATTGTTACAGTTGACCCATCAGCAACATCGCCACTCAATGCTACAACTTTGAAGGCAACTGGTAAAGTTTTATTACACCTCCAATGTGATGGTAAGACACTACATACAAAATTTGGTGAATCAGTTTTGACGAGCTCGCCGGGGTTGTCTGATAGAGCATCGACCATTGGTTTCTCTTGTTTAAACCTTCTAATCGGTTGCATATCAAGTTTGGTGGAGGCCATGATGATCGTAGTTGCTTGATTAGGGGAGCGAGACAGAAAACCACAACCACCAAGTCTCTTTAGGTGAACTGCTAGGAATAATTGTTATGGATAAGAAAACGCCAGTTATTACGATCCGTCCACTACTTCACACCTGACATGAAAATGATGATGGTACCACGTTGTAATTTAACTACATAAGTCGTTCTGTCCGTTCACAACAAACAGCACGACACACGAGAAAATAATATACGAAAGTATTTAATTCTTTTTATTTCACTTTGCCAACACTATCGGTCTTAAATTTCAACAAGCTTTGAATGTAAGGTGTTGAGATACCGGCTCAAATGTACAGGTTACTATTGCATGCCCCTTGCATCCTTTGGAATATCGTTCAACTGTGTATATGTGTGAATTGTGTGATTCACTTTATAATCAATGATACGAGACGACGCAGATTCTCAGTTGAAATTCAATATTTATTATACGATTTACATACGATGCAAGTTAGGCGTACTCGATGACAGCTGGTTGGTCGGTTAGTTAGTGTAGCAACCTTCCACTCTAAAAAACGTTGTGTGACGCTTTAACGTTTGCGCACCATCGGAATTACACTCAATGGTATATAGCCCTACAGCACCACCACCAGACACTCACACATCAAAGCATTATACAGCACACTTCAAACCGTATTCAATCATTCAAAACAAAATAACAAAACAACCGGCAAACGTTGAGTGATAATAAGTTAAACGTTGCGATTAATAAATCGCGTTGCGTCAATGAATTAAGTTTTATATTTTCCTGCTGAGTTCTTGCAGCGATTTTCTTATTGTCCATATTATGACCAATAAAATATCAAGACGCTGAAATCCGGCAAACGATTTTGTTTCTATTGTTTATACTGTCAATCAATTGAATGCTTTTTAATAGTACTCCGCCTTTAATAAGTCCACTGACCAACCACAGAACGCACGCGAGACATTCCATCAGTGAAAAATGAGACGCTACGGCAAGTGTATCGACTATTAATCACCTGTCGTTTAAACGTTAGCGTTTTACTAATATTTAAATGCAATTCGTAGATGCTGGATATATATAATAAAATAAGATAATAAAAATCATATATAATACTAAATTTTAGTTTCATATTTAAATTCTGAAATTATATTCAATAAAAATTGTATTTGAAGTTTTGAACGCAACTTTGAAATTTCAATAAATGTAAGAAGAATGTACTAACAACCCTAACAGCGATATAATTAATTATTAAAACGCCGAAGCAACTTCGAAATATAATTGTACCGGCATAAAGACATTTAGGCTTTTAAAATTCTGAAACTTTGTCATTTATATTAATTTTTATATTTTGACTTAACTCAAATTATATTCATTTGAAAATGATACTTTCTAAATACAGTAATAGACTTCTAGTAAATCTACGTTCAATCTTATAGACCTTGTAACATTTTAAAAAATGTTCTCATTTATATTCCAACTTGTCTTCAAACTGTGGTTAGAGGTAATAGTCTATATTTGAATACAGTAACCTGCTGCAGAATATAATTGTACTCGAAAGAATTTACTTGATCATAATGTCAAACAAAATCTTTTTTCAAACAAGCAAAAATACCGGATAAATTTTAACTCTATGCCAAACAAATCATTAATCTTCGTTCATTATTACGATACTTCAAATTGAGTATTTCCGATGCAATTTAATTATGTTCATTTTATTACCTAATTTAATGTTTTGTAAACTAAATTAATTGTTAGTGCGATTCATATAGAATCCAAGCGTCCAATATAGTTTAATGATGTTTATATCTATATATAATTCAACGTTTTAATCCATCAAACAGTTTATAGTTCAAAGTTTGACATTTTTCAGCTACAAAAATATTGCTTAATAGTCCATGCAATATAAATAACAAATTAGCTCGCTGAAATACTCGTTCTCGCATGAATTACCATGTGTTGTCTCGTTATCATGCATGGCTTAAGGCCAATTAAATGACTTGATAAGCGTTACGTCTGTAGGCGTATCAGATATTGTTTTTATAGTGTTGGAAGGCTTACTTTCAAAACAAACGTGAATTGTTCCCTTATTTTACAGACCAGACATATCTACTTATAGAATTTACCACCTTGAAGATATATTTGTTTACACTATTCTGATTAGAGATTATTGATTTAATTTATCCAGTATTTAACCCTCCTCAAATTCTGTAGAAAATTAAGAAAATTTTTGTTTGCTTCAAAATGATAAAGCAATGCAGAACAAATAGTTATCACATGGGCGTATCAATTTTGAAGAGAAATTATTTCCAAATTAATTGATGTGATCACAAATGTTGCAACTCACGATAAGTGCAACTTATGCTAGCTATCAGATTCAGGGTCCGACAAAAGGGGGATCCTGTATGGGATCATAGGTCCCGGGAGGCTAGAGAAAATTCTGAAGAAAATTGATGATCTTCCGATTTTTAGGCCAAACCATAACAAAAAATTCATATGAAAAATGCTCAGATTATCCAATTTTGCTTAGAAAAGTTGGGTTATAAAATTAAAGATACTCCATAAATCGTGTTCTTTTTCAGCAGTCGTCCGATGAAGTCTGAAGTTTAGATTTAGTGGTGTATGGGATGGTTTCTGATTTTTCGTTTGGATGCCGTAGGGTCTTCCAGGATATAATCTTTCCGTGTTCATCCTTGAATTTTTCATTTCTAGTCAAGAATCGTTTGATGTAATACCAGTGGCTACGGTTGATGGTCACTAGAACTAGACATCCAGGTGTCGATAGCATCGCTTAAAACTAATTCGGTCGATATTTGCAATCTTATTCTCATATATAATTTATGGAGTTCCATCGGTCGCGACTGTTCGATCCGTAGGTCTCTTAATGCTTCCAAATTCGAAATGAAAACTCTGCATTTAAGTCCAGGTATATATGTATGTATTAATCCATTAAAAAATACCCCGTAATTAAATTTCCTCCATGCGATGACTGATACTTAATAACCTGCTAAGTTGCTTAGTAAACATAATTATACGTAATTATGCAGATCAGTTGTAGATTGTAGCAACCAATACAATAAGAACTAATACGGTAAACTATTTTAATAAAAAGGGAACTATAATATGATTCTGTGCTCTTCTCAACTATACACATATGTGATTAAACATTGAGCTTTCTAGTCTTTCTATCAATCGACTGAAACACGATTCTTTGAAGTAATTGGCGTATAGCCTATGCAATGTAGGCACGGATTTTATGGGACGCTCATAGGCTGTGAGTTATTAGCGACAGGGTCCGACAAAAATGGGGATTCTGGGATCCTGATCCCGGAAGGCTATTCAAAAATCAAAATTCAGATGAAAAAGGATAATTTTCTAATCTTTTTAGTACAAATCTTAACAAAAAATTCAAAAGAGAAATGTCGAAAATGGTCTAGGATTCTAGAACACAAAACTTTTAGTCAGACATTTATCAGAGGTGTGTCTCGAGCTAACATAGGCGCTGCAACTAGCGAGTATCAGAATTTGAGGGTAGGCTATACTGGCTTCGTGTCTTACTTTCACAGTGATGCGAACTTACAAATTAAAATCAAATGGATACATATGAGTGTCTGGTGGTACTGTAGAGCGATATATACCATTGAGTATAATTTCGATGATGCGCAAACGTTAAAGCGTCACACGACGTTTTTTAGAGTGGAAGGTTGATACTCTAATTAACCGACCAACCAGCTGTCATCGAGTACGCCTAACTTGCATCGTATTTAAATCGTACGTTTGTATTGGTAAAACCTGTATGATATAAATATTTTATGAAATAAACAATGATCTCTGGTTACGCATGCGTTGGATATATTATGAAATTATTATCTATATTTGAAGCTCAATTGATTCATTTGGTATCTCGATAGGATGGGTAATATGTTCCTTGGGTGTGGTCTACCTGATTTCCTCTGACTTCATAGTATAATCACCATTTCACGTATATATTTATTGTTAACTGTTAAACATTTAAATCTCATTGTATCAAGTTCATCTATATGCTACACCTTTAACAAAAAAGGCATTTGATAAACTGAAGTTTTTCTCTAAGGCGTTTCAGTCATAACCACAAGCAATTAGTAGATATCAGTGTTATTTATATCGTATATCATTGTATATATTATCTTATTATTGTATATATCATCTGTAGACATTCTTAAGATATTTTATGTCTTCTATATTCTTTGTTTCCAAGGCTACTGATATAACTGATATACGTTATGATAACAGTTCAATTGTTAACCTATAATATATGGTAGCCATGGTGTATGATATGAAGAAACGGTTCCGCGGATACTCTTTTAAGGGTGTGGTCTTACTATACTATGAATTAAATGACCTATTAATTCAAGTTCATTGAGCTATATGGATATTGAAGGAAAATCGTAAATTTCACAGCAAATGAGAATGAAGACCCTGAAATTTCATGTTTTTACGAGCAAATTAAGCAAAGGAAAAGTTCTAAAAATTTTCAAAATCTCCAAATTTACACCGTAAAATTTCACAAGAATCTGGAAAGGGCACCGCTTAAAAATGGCATGTCCCCGTACAGCCGATGTATGGAAGTCCCCCGTTAATTCTTAAAGTTTAATTTGAGCCTTACATTTACTGATTATAATACCTTGCACGCATTACTTAAGTAAGTTTTCAAATGTAATGTCGTTTTGTTTAATCCAACATATATTTGAATATCTTGAATTTACTGAAATTTAATTAAACTTTTATATACATGATCAATATATATATGATTATTAATAATTGATTGAGTCAAAATATGAGTTAGATAAATGTCATATAACCGTCAACAGAAGATAGTTATCAGCGTTGAACTTCGCGACTGTTTTTCTATAATATATTGCCTATTGGACGTTTTTAACAATATGAACCACTGTGATATTGCTGATATTGCATACATAGATTTATATTTTTTTAACCGGCTGTTCTTATTGTGTAAATAAATGCATAAGAAATGGAACCCTATAATAGCAAGTTCATTAACAGCTTCAGTGAATTTTTTATTTGATACCGGGTTTGATAAATTAATTAATAGTTCAAACATATACAGTGCTGCTTGATAAAATAATATATATATATAAATATATATTAGATATTATCTAATAGCAAAAAATAGTGCTCGATATCATTTGACTGAGCTAAATATAATAAAAGGAGTCAAAGACTACACATTCATATTCAATATATATATATATATATATATATATATATATATATATATATATATATATATATATATATATAAATATATATATAGAGACAATAGCATCGATAATACAATAGAATGTAATAATATATTTAAACAATAGAAACGCTTCCTTAAGTCATGTATAAACGAAAATATCAGACATTCATCTTCAGACGAAAAAATCTGTATGAAACTAATCTGGTTATGAAACTAATAGTAGCAAATATGAATGTCTGATTTTTTCGTTTTATATATACATATTTTGACATATACAGTTTACACATGTACAGTAGTTACGTGAGTTCGGTTAAAGTGCAAGACAAGATTATAAATAATGTTCATTACATTTTGTTAAACTATTCACTTATCTAAATTTATTAGATAATAATTTCTTGAGTTTCATAACTCAGTTAGATATAAAGTTCACAGGAATTGTACTTTAAAAGGCCTTGACGTACTTTTACGTTTTGGTATTAAAGAGATACATACACTACGGCTGCGGTGAGAGATTAGTATTTGATTTTGTACCTATCTACCTATCTATATGTACTTGGTGGGATCCGGCTTGATAGATCAGAATCATTTGGGCCTTATACTAGAGTTTGTCTGGAATGTTTGGAATCGGAGTTGGACTCTATAGTTTTTCTACTAGGACATTTTTCGGAGCCTGAAAAGTATGCCACTCCATACATCTCTGATACAGTAACATACACACATACATACATACATGCACACATACATACATACATACATACATACATACATACATACCTACATACATACATACATACATACATACATACATACATACATACATACATACATACATACATACATACATACATACATACATACATACATACATACATACATACATACATACATACATACATACATACATACATACATACATACATACATACATACATACATACATACATACATACATACATACATACATAAATACATACATACATACATACATACATACATACGTACATACACACATACATACATTACTTTCCATACACGAGAATTGCTCTTAAGCGGTTTTCACTTGAGTGGGTTATACTGTACTTAACTATTTCATGCTTGAGCTTATTTGACAGATTTCAAGTACAACATCAATGGTTTATATTCTGTGTGGCATATTTTAACACCCTGTAAACTATGAGATACAGACAATTTGTCAATCAATGTTTTTGAGAAGTAGCCATGTACATCAAACGCGATTAAAATGCTAGCGGTGTACTGAATGTCTAACAGATCACGTGCTAAATGTTCTATGATTGCCATGGTACTACTCTGGGGGTGAACGTACGCTCCATTGAAGGGATTCTTTATTCGTCATCATTATCTAGATTTTAAGATTGAAACCCTATAATGGCTGATATTAAATGCCTCACGAATATGGTATTTGATTTGAGCTCATTGGACTACACATTGTATGACAGCTCGAAACATTAATGTTTCGAGGTTTTAAAGTTTATAGGTAATTGCTTGCAAAATTGTTCCATTTGTTCTGATAGACTTGTAGAAAATGATCACGCCCATGGATATGCCCTTAAATAATCCCTTTTCAATTGATCATATTTTGTTCTACACAGTAGCACACTATGCAAGGGATTGCTAGGGTTCTTACCTCTTTATCTGGTCACCTGTATACAACGAACACTATTGAAATGACTGTATGCATGCACATTGCAAAGCCACATACGGGTGGCCATCTCTGTTCAAGGACTTATATCATTAACAGATATTACTAAACTTTGAAATAAATCGACAGAGCATCCAATGCAGGCTAAAATGAAGATCACAAAATTTTCTTTCTACAAAGAAACTGCATGTTTGAGTTTTTATGAGAAATGTGTTATTTTCAAATATACGAAAATAATACTTTCGATTATTTCGTTAAAACATCGTTTCGTGCGATGCAGAAATAATTTTTTTTTATAAATTTTGGATGGTGTTTGGAATTTTTTAGTGGAAGTTTGATGAAAAGTTAGCCCATCGTTAATAAAGACCGATCGCAAAATAGAAAGTCTTGTATAACTTCAAACTCTTTTGTTGAGTCATCTCGTGAGAGGGGCTTTATACCAAAGTACCATGAAATCGATAAGGCAAAACAAAGTTGTGGCTTTCTCATACGAAGAAAGATAAAGGGTTAAAGTGTTTATTTGTCTATTATTTAGTTATCAGAAACAGCATATCCTATACAACAGCTTTTGTGGGTAAAGTAATCAATCATGAACTCACGGTAAATAGATTAGAAATGAAAGTTCGTAGACAATAATTTGATTAGCCCATTTAATTATTGTTGTGGCTATGATAAGCACGAGCGAACAACTGTATTAGTTTTTCACCACATAATCATAATCATAAGTTCATAATCATGGTAACAATTTATGACTTAATAATAAGCTTTTCATTAAAATTAAGTTTTTGTGAAGTGGTGAACATCTTATTACTAAAAGCTAATTTGATTCGTTTAAAGAATCGCAAAGCAAACATACTACGAATAACTTATAACAACATCGCCGGGAAATGTATTTAATGATTTGAATAATTGAATTTAAGTCTATGATTATTATGTACCGTGTCTTTGTTTCTTACATAGTGTCACGTCGCCCCTTCTCTTGTCTGATACAAGACATTTACGCAGATTTACAGATTGTATAGTTCAGGCCGTTCAGGAACGCGCATGAGTGTGGTAACGTGTTGCCGGTGAGCCAGGTCACATATGCCCTAGCTTTGTAGCTAGCAAGTGCTATCCTCCTTCTGAACAATTGCTGATAACTCAAATCTATTGTTCTCCAGAGAATAAACCATTAATTTTACTTGAAAATATATGCAGATTTTACCCCCCCCCTATTTTTCGTTAGGAAATACCGCAGAAAAAAAAACTCTGAGGGTGCTTTATTCCTCCACTTGACCGCAGTAAAAAGGGATAGCTTTTTGCCAATCCCCGCAGGTTAAAATAGCCGATGTTGTATTGTATCAGCATTGATGTAGAACTGTATAGTATTAATATATACAGTACTTGTACATACATGTTTATGGCTTCTTCTCATTAATTCCAAAATAGAATGGTAACTTCATTTACCCTTCATGATTCAAAGTCACACATGACTAACGTTTCTCTCGGCTTCCATGCTGGTAC
>OU744451.1:7834440-7874440 GCA_916610825.1 Haliclystus octoradiatus
AATAATAATAATAATAATAATAATAATAATAATAATAATAATAATAATAATAATAATAATAATAATAATAATAATAATAATAATAATAATAATAATAATAATAATAATAATAATAATAATAATAATAATAATAATAATAATAATAATAATAATAATAATAATAATAATAATAATAATAATAATAATAATAATAATAATAATAATAATAATAATAATAATAATAATAATAATAATAATAATAATAATAATAATAATAATAATAATAATAATAATAATAATAATAATAATAATAATAATAATAATAATAATAATAATAATAATAATAATAATAATAATAATAATAATAATAATAATAATAATAATAATAATAATAATAATAATAATAATAATAATAATAATAATAATAATAATAATAATAATAATAATAATAATAATAATAATAATAATAATAATAATAATAATAATAATAATAATAATAATAATAATAATAATAATAATAATAATAATAATAATAATAATAATAATAATAATAATAATAATAATAATAATAATAATAATAATAATAATAATAATAATAATAATAATAATAATAATAATAATAATAATAATAATAATAATAATAATAATAATAATAATAATAATAATAATAATAATAATAATAATAATAATAATAATAATAATAATAATAATAATAATAATAATAATAATAATAATAATAATAATAATAATAATAATAATAATAATAATAATAATAATAATAATAATAATAATAATAATAATAATAATAATAATAATAATAATAATAATAATAATAATAATAATAATAATAATAATAATAATAATAATAATAATAATAATAATAATAATAATAATAATAATAATAATAATAATAATAATAATAATAATAATAATAATAATAATAATAATAATAATAATAATAATAATAATAATAATAATAATAATAATAATAATAATAATAATAATAATAATAATAATAATAAAAGACAAATAATGCAAGAATTTATTTCATTAATCTAACAATTTAGATTGATCTGAAATGTACTTTAACAGCTCACTATTAATTTCCAATATGTTCGCATAATAAAATACCAGCTGTCGGGCAAACTACGGGGCAAACTAAAACATTGGTACTGTATACCGAAAATTATTTTGCAGTTCATGCACAGTTGTGAATAATTCACAAACGAGCCAATTCGGGTGGGTGGGAATCTTGAGCATTACTAAAACGCTGCTGCATTCCTAAAGACCAACACAGTGATCCTACGATCCAACACAGTGAGCCTATTGATGAGTGATCATAAACGCAATGTGGTCGCTCAAACAGGTAATCATCATAAAGGAATTATATTTTACCTGTTGGGTTGCTTTCTTTATTATTTACGACCTCATTTCGAAGGAAACTGTTCTGTAAGGATGACAATGACCTACGAAAGAAAAGAGATTAATAAAGTTAAAATTAATTAATCCCTTCTCAAGCACATTAACATTCAACCCAAAAACAACATTTAAAACAAATACTTGGTTGTAAGGGAAAATAAAGTTTTGAAATGGATAGTAATTCATAATAACCCACCTTATATATTCAATCGTGTGTTTACTATTGGAAAGATTCTGAGATAAAATTGCATTCATTTCTTCTTGAGATTTGATTAAAGCTTCGAGAAGACTATAAGATGAAAAAAATATATATATTTTAAAAAGCAGGCAATAAGACATGGACATGGTAATGAATTCTCACAATTAAAAAAGTAGATCGCAAATAGATCCTGATAGAATTTATGATAACCAATCCCCAGGGTCAACTCTAATATGCGGGACTATGGCTATACGGGACGTGCCAATTTTGTCGGGTCCATACTCCAATTGAGAAAAATACTTTTTAGGTAGGAAATTTTAGATTTTGGAACTTTTTGAATTCCTAGAATAATTAATTTATTTTTCAATTTCAAGAGCTTTCTATAGATTTTTGGAAAGCATTTTCAAGTGT
Source organism: Haliclystus octoradiatus (assembly GCA_916610825.1). Classification (NCBI taxonomy): domain Eukaryota; kingdom Metazoa; phylum Cnidaria; class Staurozoa; order Stauromedusae; family Haliclystidae; genus Haliclystus; species Haliclystus octoradiatus. The sequence goes on from OU744451.1 coordinate 7,836,449, forward strand.
TTAGAACGGTTGGGTACTTTACTTTACTTTTTTCCAAAGTGGCACCCCCTCGTCAAAGCAGAGCTGGAGTTACCCCCCCCCCCCCGGTAACCAACTTGAATGATGTAATTTTATGATAAAAGGAATCCTGTACAGGTATACACAGATTTTCAATGTTAAGGTGGTTTATGTACATAATCGGAGTCGGTTTTGATCCTACTTGGATCCTCTTTTGATCTACAAATCCGATTCAGATTCAATACTTCTTCCACATTGACGGATATATGACACAGATAGAAATTAATGAATTGATTGACCATCTTTGATTGCTCGAATATTACTTTCATTCTCAAGCTTCAAAAGTCAACATTCAAAGGATTATCTCACTGAGATTATCGTGTTAAATTTCTTTGAATGCTATACTCACTTAGTTTTTTCAGAATCAAGTTTAACAACCTGATCCATCAACAACATTTGACCTCTTTTGTCTTGCAATACTCTCAGATCCATACTGGAACCGAGATTAAATCCATCAGATGCTACGTCATCTTCCATTCTTGGGTCAACATTAATCAATGGTGTCAGGCCAGCAATTTGATGTCTCGATTGGATATCATCTGTCGTAATATGACCACTAGTAGAAGAGGTATCGGTATGTGTACGAATTTCTATATGAACATGACGTAACGACATAAGAGTGTTTATTATATAATAATGCAAACGTGTTTAATGTAACAAAAAGCTGAAACTAGCCGAGAGTAGTCTAAAAACGAGCCTTTTTGTGCGGTCTTGTAGCTATTTCCATGTCTTTTTTAGGTCACATCGAAAGATCAAAGCTGCATGACATCCTTCACTGGCAACCGAAGGAGATGTTACTACGGGGCTATGGGCAAGTACTATCTTTCCATTAATGTTTTGTATCGTGAATTGTCTTATTTACTAGTTTCTTTGTCAGCTATGTCTGACCGTGATTTGTGGCGTTTTTTTGAGTAGCAAATGTGTAACGCGTAAGAGGGACGGCACATTCCTATAACGTGACGATTATGATATTGGCGTTTAAAAATGAAAATAAAACTGTATTTATCAATTTAAGTTTGAATAAATTAGTGGCTTTGATGTAAAACTTGATGTACATCAGATACAATTTGGATCAATAAAGAGGGTTTAATGTCATTTGATGAACCTTCTTGCCATGTTCCGTCTTCAACTTAATCCGCAAACCTAAATTCTTTAGAATGTTTGAGTAATTATAATGACATGAAAACGAAAAATCTAATTTTATTCTTCAATTTTTTTCTAATGAGTTTTGCATTATATCCAGTATTCTCTTAGCCGTTGAGTTTAAGCCTTTACGAAATTTGAGTTGACCAAACTTTGAGTTGACTAAGCCGGAATAACTGTTTCATTCTTCCCACATTAAATAAATACTGGTGATTAATATTGGTCCCGAGAGTAGGCAAGTATAGTATGATAAGTTAAGTTTCACTCCATGACATACACAAGTATAGACATTGGTATGATACATATGTTGTCTGCAGGTAGGCAGAGTGTTATCAACTGAGGAAATCCATTACTTCATGCTAACAAAATTACATTTTTGGAATGGTCATCCGAACAAAAATTGAATGAACGTTAGATGGCCTGTATTTCGTGAACTGTTTTCACAGGGAGTATAGTGTAACTAATTCTCTGCAGTCTCTGATGTCACATTGACTTAATTAGGTTGGATAATATACATACGATGTGAAAGATTTGAAAGGGCTCTCATGACCGCTGTTTTCAAAATACTTTCAAATGCAAACATCCAATGCGGTTGAACCTTCATCTGATTTCGTATAAATTCAACAATCTAGCAAACAAATTACCAAAGATTATGCATTGTACAGAACTGAAATTGTTGAAACGTATATCTATTAGAATCTAAATACTGAATTATAATTATCCTTCGTATAAGAAGTCGTTTGCTTATTACATTTAACGAAAAAAGTCATACCAACAATTTTGAAATTTTTTAAAAATATGTAATATAGGGATTGTTAATCCTTCTATTATTCGCATACAGTAAAATCCGGCAATAACGGTATTCTTTCAATCCGATCCGATCCGGGTAATTTACGGTCAAACTTTGCTAAATATTTACCGCTAAAAACGAATTCAGCCAAAACTGGTAAAATAGTTTGTCTCTGTAGCATACCGTTATTGCCGGATTCAACTGTATATGTATCATATTAAAGGCATAAAATTTACTGGATGCCTTTGCGCTCGGTCTTTGAATATTGTATGTTATACATACTACTAATGTGGCTTGAAAATTTGCATTCATTTTTCAACATCAGCCTGCAAGGCGCAATGATCAATTTTATGCCTTTAAAAGTATTTTAGTTACTGCTGAATAATTATTCTACCCATGGAGAGATGTCCAGATCCTCAATTACAAGGGCTTAATTTGACCCTGATTCAACATCTGTAGTTCAGGATCTTCAGGGGTTAAGCCCCCAAACAATCCAGATTTTTTTCTGTTCGTCATATTCCGTTGCCTTACCCAAGTCTCACTTCTCACTATGACAATTTTGATATGTTTGTAGGTCTCGCTTACCAGTCGTCAAATTGCGGTGTATCAAAGCGAGACTTATAGATCAGTCAACATATTTGGGAGCCGATTCTGTTTCAAAGTACAGTTAGACAGCCCTTCTATGGTATGGATGAAAAGGGGGACATCAGATGAAGTGGGATATTACGCATTAAACAAGGTAGGAATAATTAGAGTTGTATTGGAAATAGAAATTAGTTTTATATGGGAATATAAAAGCAAAGCGAGAAATTAAAAAGGGGGACCATATGATATTCTAATATTTGAGATTGAGAACAGCATCTTTCAGCTAAGTTATATTCTAAATGCATAATGTAACAATATTTCCATTATGCAACATTTATTTAAGCCTATATGCAGACCCATTTCTGTTCTGGAAGAGTACTTAACAAGATCTTGATGCATGGCCGTTAGATAAAAATATAAACTTAATAATAAACGTTTTTGTTCAAAAACGTACAAGAAATGCATAAATTTCTTACCGATTCTTGAAATAAATGAGTTGCCAATTGAATTTCATTAAGAATTTTTGGGCTCGCATTGTGTCGTGATGTAACAGGATCTGAAGTAATGAAAATAATTGATAGCATATCATATCTATTATGAATTTCATCATCTAAATGAAGATATATCAAATCCAGAACAAATATCTTCAGATTTCCTCATGTAAAAATTTGTTATTGAAAAACTATTTCAAATATTTCATGGCAGATAGTCCCAGCAGATTGCTGTAGCACCTCTTTATTATGCATTTTTCTCCAAGCTTGGTGTGAAAATCAGATAAAAATCACATCTCTATACACAAATCACAATCTATTTTTCATTTAACAATCGGACACAATAATATTAAGATCGAGTTTACCTTCAGTCAAATAATTTATCAATTTACAATTAACGCTGGTAGACAATGAGGACAGTTAAGAGCTCTAGGGGAGAAGGATATTTTCGTGACCTTTTGTGAATGATATTTTATTTTTGTCTGTGATCTATGCCGAGCACCCCATTTCCCCTCTATTGATACACAACAAAGAAGCTTTGGGCAACGTCAAATTATCATTTTTAAGCAATATTTATATAATCAACGAGATCAGCCTAAACTTCCAAAAGCACGATTTCCATGAGAGTGGTATAGTAATGCCTTCAGTAGGGAAAATACTTTCCACATTAATCTTCACATACACACAATTGTAGCCATATAAAATGTACGTAACTTACCTAAATAGAAAGCACTATTATCAGTTTTATCTTCAATGTAATCTTTAAGCCACAGTAATAACCGATCAATATCAGTCTATAAAGAAACAAGAACATTCTAGAACACTCTGTTATTTGATTCAACATAAATTATTTATATTTCATAAAGTATTATAAAACAGAAAGAAGTCTTATAAATGATATAAATTAGGCTTGATATCAAATTATCAAATTTACAGAGTACATGAACAATATTAATGATGTTTGATATCCCTGCAAAGAAATTTACAGAGTTCATAAACTTTTATGAGCTTCATGGACTGTTCACGAACAATTCATGAATGGTTCAGATAACTCGTGAACAGTTCATAAACATCTCATAGACAGCACATGAACCATTCATGAACAGCTTGTGGACATTAAATGACAAGTTTTGCATGAACCATTTCATCAACATTTCATGAAAATTTAATGTTCACAAGCTCTTTTCACAGAGATAGTTAGCCTGCCGGCAGACTCATTTAATTTTTTTTCAAAATGAGTATATGAAGGAAAACAGTAGGACTGCAAGCAGGCTAAGTGGTAGCAAGCTATATTTAACATACACCATTGCTCCTATCCGAATCGTTTTTTATTATTTTTTTTATTTATTTATCATTTTTCCACAAACCGGGTAAGCTTGTAGCTTTTTTTCACCGGGGTGGTTGGTTAATTTGTTAGTATTTTGAAGCTGGTGTGCGTTTAATAGCCGGATGCCCTTCCTGACGCCAACTTATAGTGCTTCTGACAGGGATTGAACCCGAGACCCTGCGGGCCGTGGTCCAACGCCCTAGCCACTACACCAAGGCCGCACCAGTGGTTATCAATTGAGGTTCGAGATAGGCATATGTTGCACATTATATGTGCCACATGGGAAATTAAAGATGCTTTCCACATCAAGAAATTCACAATACTAATTAATGTACACACAATAAGAATGATGGTGAAGAGATGGTTTAGTGTAAAGATATGATATACTATTTCATTACCATTTGTAATAGCGTGACATTACTCAATTGTTGAATACGATTGAACCACATGGAACAAATCTATAAACATGAAAAAACGATATTTTGAAAAATACTGCTTATCATAATGGACTACAGCTCACAAAATTCATTGTATTCAGCTGTATTCATTGGAAAATATGCTCACAAACTGTTCATGAACCACCAATGAACTTCATGAACGAAAAGTTCACAATTTAATGCAACTATTTTCCTCATATAGCGCATATATAGGAGTTCCCCCCTCATATTTGAGATGGCATTTCACCTTCAAGCTAAATCTATTTGTCACAGTAAACCTGTAACCTGGCTAAATATAGTTGTAAACAATGACTTATATCAAGCGTATATCTAAATAGCAGCCACCTGTATGCAGTGGTATGTCATTTCAATGTCTTCTATTTTTTACCTGTCCACAGTGGTCATTCTATAATTTATAAAGAGTATTATTCTATTGAAACGATCCTGTATGTAAGGGATTCCTGCTATAGTGGTAATCAATATAGATCATGTGGGTGGCTGTCATATAAGGTTGTAGGACCGAGCATTACCCTGGAACATAAATAGTACCATAATTATCATTTCCTTTACAGAACGCATATTTTAAAAGCCACAAGCAGTGAATAGAAAGTTCATAAGGGCGTTACTGTGATATCTGAACGTCAAAAGTATTTTTGAAAATCTTCAGTTCTAGACAGATTTTACTTTATTTAAAATAAGTTACATTATTGAATTTACTGTATTTTTCATTAAACAAATGGCTTTTTTTCCTTTTACAGATCTGTATCACTGATTTCAAGCTAATCCCCTGCGAAAAATAGTTCAGGAGTTCATGAACAGTTCATGAACGTTAAATAGCCCCAATTTTAATGAACTGTTCATGAACTCCTGAACTGTTTTTCGCAGGGGATAGCTATCAGATAATGTACACCATAATTAGCTTTGAATGACTAGCGCCCGATGAAATCAGTCAATGAATATGAAATTCCCAACAATACATACACTGAGTTCATAAAATTGAAATTTTACAAAACTTACATCTTTTGGATTGTTTTGTAGAATTTCTAACAGAATAGACTTTCTTTCACTTTGCTGTTTAACAAGTGCAAATGCTTCTTTACTGTATGATTGATTGAGGTGAATACCATCTATTGAGTCTGATCCACTACTATTGATTGCAAGGGAATTCCTAACAGGAGCATAATCACAATAATTGGGAATCAAGAAAATTTCAGGAAAGATTGTGTATTTCAAGTTTATGAATTTCCAATCAACTGTTCATGAATAGATCGAATATGTTCGAAAGTATTGATCTCAGATTTCCTACTGCGGTATTCAAAGTACCAAGGGGCAGCAGAGGGGGCAGAGGGCTACATTCCCATAATGGGGATATTCACCCCTCTCATTGGGGAACAACATTTTAATTGTCAGGCAAATGTTGATACTTTCTCAAGCAATTTTGCAAATATTTTCTATAACCATAACCACAATATCCAAAATCCCCTCTCTTGGGTGGATGAAAGTGGGACAATGTGGGATATTAAGCAAAGAACTGTAGGACAATGAGAGTTTGCATGAGTATGAGAATGGAATATTGAAATCTGTTTCACGTCAGATATGAAGCACTTAAATGTGAGACCTTCAAGAGGGGATATTAAGCAAATTTGATTTTACCTCGTATACTCAGTTGACATTGAGTAATTAGAAGTAAAAAAACATCTAATAGTGTCCCAAAGGTGCGAAACCTGAGCTAGTCTCTTATCAAATAATCTATTGCACAATAAATCAGACATGAAACTTTGGAATTGTGAAGTAGACTGTAGGACGGGGGGGGTGGGGGGGGTTAGAAACATAATTTTCTGAAATAATCTTTGGCGCGCAAATAAATTAAAAATATTCAATAGATTATTTACACACTATTTGCGCAAATTACATATCAAAATACTTTATTTGAGCCACTCTTCCCCTTTTTATTACGAAAAAAGGATAATTACGAGAATGGCCCAGGTGCTCAAAAATGACAAAATAAACAGAAATCCGTCAAAAGACGGAACTATTTCATGTCTGATAAATAGCAGTGCAGCCAAATGTAGAATGGAAACTCATATGCTGACTGATACAGTTGGATATAAATTGGGCCAGGCAGCTTTTAGACTATTAAATTATTGATCAATAATTTACCTTTTCTGTACAGCAGCCGGCATTGTCATTGCGCGATTTTCAGCGACATTCGTTTGATGATACCCAATCAGACCCATTGCAATTGCCTCTGATCTGCACAAAAGACAAAATTCCAAGCTATTCTTTCAATTGGGCTCAAAGTGATTCAACAATTTTAAATGTGATGTTCTTTATAATCTTCATGAGTCCATTAGAGTTTTCCTTCTGTTGAAGGAGAAAAACTGCTGGCAGACGCTACGCCCTTAGGATCATGTGCATGTTTATTGTTTAAAACACACTGTTGACATGAATTTTTATTTTGAATGAATCAGTATTTCATATAATTGATTAGTTAATTCACTTGATCAACATCACATCTGACCTGTATTATTCTGAAAAATGAGATAGTATTTGGGGGTTCCTCTAGAGTTACATAACCTCTCCATAATATTAAGATGATTCTGAATTCGAGGTTTCTGACAAGAGAATTCAAAATTTGAAAATAGTCTGAAATCTAGGATATCTTGATAAATTTCAATGGGAAAGAGTGAGAAATAGAGTTTCACAAAGGTAAAAATAGTCTGAAATCCGGTAAAAGTCTAAAAATTCTCATGTCTGAGGTTTTAAGGTGTATAAATCGGAAAATACCGCACTGGAGGATCGATAAATTCAACATACTCATCATTATCCTTCACGGCAATTACAGGCTCATATTGTGAATCACTTTCGTGACCATCCATTAAAAATGCTGGTGCTAAATAAAATAAGAAGGAGAAAAATATAATCCAGAGAAATCGTTTAATAAAACAATAATTCTAAAAATAATATTAACATAATATCAACAAAAGAAAGTGTTTAATAAATCAAAATTTATGGATTTGGAAACAAAACATGAAAATACAATAATTAATTTTCATATTTTATTGGAATTTTACAATTACTATTTTTCAAATTATTGCTTTGGAATGTGCCAGGAGCCAATATTCAGTCACAAAACTGTGCATCAGAAAAGATTTCTCAGGATCTGATTGATTATATGTGACATACAATAGAAACTATTTACAACGCCGCCTTTTATAACGGATTACTGTTTCGGAAATATGACGTTGTAATCGAGATTAATCTTAATTCAAGGATAAACATTTTTCGAAAATCTTCATCAAAATGAGTCGTTGAAATTTTGCCAGATGCTCAAAGCTGAAGAAGAATAGGAAACTGCAATGTATTACTGAAGAAATAGTGTCAACAAAGCTGTCTCTAATTAAAAAAGACTAATCTTTTGAAGTTTTAATTTGATCCAAGCACATTTTAGTAAGTAAAAACATTGAGTTTAAATTGAATTTTAAATCCTTAAAATTCAAGCTTCGAACAACCTTACGCAATATAAACAAACTTGATTATGAAGTTCGTTTTATTTAAAAAAGAGTTACCACACACTTTGACATGTTTCTATTCATATTTACTACACAGGGAAAAGTTGGAAGACACTCGGGAAGTGTTGAAAGCAGTGTCTTCCAACATTGCTTGTGTAGTAAGTAGGCAATGAATACAAACACAGCAAGTATAACCCTTTATTAACGTTCCTTGCCTATACAGTACAGTAACAGACTTTTTGAAAGTTCCCCAGTGGTGCTGTTAAAGACAGACTATTCTACTGTATATGTTGGAAAAGTATGAGACATGTTTTATTTGTCTATTATATAAAAGCATGTTTTATTTACCTGATATAACTCTTTCAAATCCTGTTTTTGAACGTTGGCGTTCTTCTTTTTTCTTACGTTTTCTAATGAAAAAATAAGTAAATGTAGACATTTAAGTATAGTATATTGTGTCAGGTAAAACATATTTGAGGAAATATCACATAATTCAGCATGATTTAGGTTGAATGATTTACCAAGAGTAAAATTTAGTATTAAATTATATTATCTCTTCATGGACGTTAAATGACATCATATTCCTGAATGGTTCATGAAAGGTTTGTGAAAAACAGGTCATTTAACATTTATAGAGCCTCGCTGTTCGTTTTACGATACAACACAGCTTGTGAAAAAAATCTGTATGGACGCAATACCGAATAAAATTTACGTATTCAAGATCTGTTGTTGAAGCATTAATGAACTAATAACATTACTTTACGATATGCAACGAAGAAAGTAACAGAACATCGACCAAGATAGCAGTGAGAGTCATAAGTACCAGTTCGTATGGTATTTATTCAAAACCTTTAACAACAGAAATAAGAAATATTTGCAATAGATAAGTTCCACAAAATTGAAAATTTCGAACTGATCAATCAAATAGACTAGTCAAAAACTATAAATTTCAGAGAAACTCTAAACAACCATAGATATTGAAACCTGGACAATAAAAAATTGCCTAAACGAAGGAGAATCATTAAATAAAAACTGGAATTAAAACCACACAAATATTACATCATACAGTATACACTGTACACTGGAATAATCAAGAAATCACCTGTAGATATGCTCAATAGTTTCATTTTCAATATAATAGGGTTGACTCATTGCCAAGTTCTTTCGATAAACGGATTAGTTTTTTTCAAAGTTTTAAACAATCCCTATCACAACGAGTGAGCGCGATAAGATCACTGCAACTATTGAGCATTCGTTCGTAAGAACGAAATATTTAAAAAGTATGTTGTAGCTACGAACAAATGCTCGATTGCTGCAGTGATCTTAACGCGCTCACTCGTCATGATAAGAATTTTTCAGTATGACGTCATTTAAATTTCAATCTCCGTCTTTTAAGATTTGAAATTCTCAATTCAAATGCCTTTTTCTCAAAACATACTTATTCGTTTATCGAGTAAAAAAAACTTGGCAGAGTAATCAAGGCAATTAGTACAACAAGTTAAGGTGAAAATTTTGAGTTTTAATTTTCTATGAGTTGACCCTATTGTGAACCGCTGCAATATTTGTTACTTGTAGATTAATCTGATTAACTTTATTTTGTATGTTATGTGTGAAATTTGTTCACTTACCGCTTGAAAAACGAATGATTGAGCAACTCGTCAGCTGTTGCTCTTGCAAGTGGATCAGGATCAAAACATCTAGATAATAAAAATATTATTACAGTTATGTAGTTATAAGTGCTTAAAATCTTGCGAATATATACATGTTTACAAATGCTGTTTACAAAAGTTCATGAACTTCTACTGTCACATGGGAGATGAGAGATGTTCACATTATTAACAAGTTCAGAGTTGCTACTAGTATAGATGCCTTGCTATTGTTTATAAAATTATTACCGTTTGAGAAAATCCTTCGCCTCATCAGAAAGGGATGGTGGAATTTCTGGATGGCTTTTAAACATTCCAACTTTAAAGATGGCTGCTGTTGGTTCAAGCTACAAAGCAAATAATAATTAATCAAAATGATTTGATATAAATATGACAATCAGTACCTCCAAATGTGAAAAAATAGTTGAGTTCATGAGCAGTTCAAACTTTCATGAACTGTTCATGAACAACTTATAAACAGTTCATGAACAGTCCATGAACATTAATTGACCTAACTTTCATGAACTGTTCATGAACAACTTATAAACAGTTGACGAACAGTCCATGGACATTAAATGACCCAATTTTCATGAACTGTTCATGAACAATTATAAACAGTTGATGAACAGTCCATGAACATTAAATGACACAATTTTTATGAACTGTTCATGAACAACTTATAAACAGTTCATGAATAAGTCCATGAACGTTAAATGTTAAATTACATTTTCATGAACTGTCTTCACAGGGGCTAAGAGTGAGTTAATCTAAAGTTCTAGATTGCATTTCAACCATATCTGTCTGTTACACACAAAAGTACCCTAAAAAGTTTCAAATGTTGATCCTTGAATGAAATATGAACAATTACCTCAAAAAATGGTGGTTTCCCAGTTGCCATTTCAACAACAGTACATCCAACTGACCATATGTCAGCCTACAAACAAATTTGAAACATAGTACAACCTGATTGCAAATACATAATGTTTACAATAGTTTGATATGAAGGCGAATAAACAGGAATATAACTAACCGCAGGTCCGTAACCACGTTGACCATGATCAATTACTTCAGGAGCCATAAACTGCATTGTACCTTGGATACATAATAAAATATTGTTTACATGTACAGTCATATCTTAACCATACACTCAACTGACAACAGGTGATGTAATTTGACGACATGGTCTAAACAATAGGCGCGCAAATGATAGATGAAATTCTCCGCAGTTTTGTTTAGAATATGAAATACTATTCTAAAATATCACGAAGGTTTTCTGCAATCTGATTGGTCGAAAGAGCGTGCATGAAATCCTAGGGTAAAACATGGCTCCGAAAACCGGGAAAAACCGCAAGCTTCAAAAAGTTTGATCTGTGATAAAATACAGAATTTATAACTTTTTGATAACAATCCAATAAATATCTCAATAATGGCTACGATTTACAAAACGGCATTTAGCTCAAGATGTTTTTATTTATTGAAAAGCGTGGTAAATGAGTCATTGGTCGTGTAACATGCAAAATAAAAACACAGAACGAAAGACAATTGTAGGCTACGCTGTTTCAAGGTAAACCTAAAATTTAAATAACAATTACTGCATTAATTTGCTAAAGAACTATTGTACCACTTGTATTACAGACGTTCTTGTATATGTCTTTCTTTATTCGACAAAATCTATCTTGTTGTGGGATTCTCTTCATGCTTGGCTTATGAATTGAAATTGAATTTTAAATTGTGAATTCATGAATTGAAAATTCGCCGTCGAATGAGATTCCGACATTTGTTTTATTTTAGAAAAGGGTTACCACATGCTTGCAAATGTTTGTATTCATATTTACTAAACTCGAAAAAGTTGGGAGACACTCAGGAAGCTAAAAATCACTCGCTCGAAGCTCGTGATTTTTTAGCGCTTCACTCGTGTCTCCCAACATTTTCTCGTTTAGTAAATATGAATACAAACATGGCAAGTATGAGGTAACCCTTTAATCATCATATAACAGTTTCTACACCATTTCTTTTGACAAAGTTCAAAAGTTTAACATAGTTCTATTTTATTTCAATGACAAGTTTTCACAAATAACTTTGTGTAAACATTTGATATTTACTACAGAATTTGATACTCTGAAATGCTGTTTTAAATACCGGTAAACAATATCTGACTGATAAATGCAATGTGTCATCACCGAGATAGTATATGCTGGGGTACGGAAATCCCTTTGCCACTACTTTGGCTTAAATGCCGAGATTTTATGTTATCAACACTAAAGATAAAAATAAACCGATGCATACCTGCAAACGTTGTTGTAATTGGATTAATTCCAGCCAACCGCTTTGATGTTCCAAAATCTGAGAGTTTACATACACCACTGTATGTGTTGACAAGAACATTATCACCTATCAATAAATTGACATAATTGCAAAATTGTGAAAAGAAAGTGTGGTAACCCTTTATTTAAGGGACATTCATCTGAACTCATCACTCATAATATATAGATATAACTACACAAATATTACACATTGGTTTGTATTCAATGAAACCTTAACATTGTCCACATATATTGCAGGTATCTTGAAATTGTTAAATAAAATAAAATGTTTAGTCTCATTACACTGTATTACCTTTGCATAAGTATTAAGTAATTTAGAGAAACATGAACTCAACAGTAAATTTTACAGCCAGGTAATACAGCCCCCACTAAATATCCCTACAAGCAATCAAATCATACCCTAATGTAGTAATATGTTACCTTTTATATCACGATGAACAATCTTTTGTGCATGCTATAGTATGAAGATTAAAAATTACCAATAACATATTACAGTAATATATAACAAATCCTAAAAAATGTGTAAATATAATATCATATCATACTCTCAAAAACAAATATTTTTTTCAGCTGAGGGATGTCATACCTGTTACAATGGTAGCTGTCTGCCAGATGCCAGAGGAGTACACAAGAGCAGAGTTTAAATTGTGGCTATGTATTGGCTATATATTTAAGTTTATGTTCATCTTTCGCCATTTTAATAATTATTTTGTACCTTTAAGTGTTCTCTGAATTTTGGGTTGATAAACTACAATGAAACCTGTTATAAGAGCCACCTCTATACAGCAGTCACCTGTCTACCTTATATACCTCCTATAGGCCATCACTGGCTATTATATACAGGTTTCACTGCACATAGTTTTTCAGACTTTTATAAGAGTTTGTCTAAAGTATTTTGGAGCCGGAATCGGAGAGTTTTGAGTCTATTTTCGTTCATGTCTGTAGCCGGTCTCTATAGTAACAAACTCTATAAATAATGAAACAATTATTTTATAGAATCAGATCCTGTATATAACGACCACCTGTCTATAGAGGGTAATTTATCTATAATTTAAATCCATTAGATGGTTGTTATAAACATGTTTGATTGTATGGACAATGGTAGAAATTGCACAAAGTAAAGAGAATACAAAATCAACATACCAAATATTTTACACCCTCAAGGATTTGTCTAGTGTAGAAAGCAATTGAACTTTCATTATCCATCAAAGGACCCCATTTTGATCTAATTAACGACGCAAGACTTCCTATTAATAAAGAAAGATATTACATGTAATTGTTGGTGTCAGATTTATCTTACAGACATGAGAATTCAAATTCCAAAAATAGCACTGAAATCTAGGATATTTTGTTAAATTTTAATCGATTTCAATGGCAAAAAGTAATAACAAGAGTTTCAAAAGGCCCAAAATAATCTGAAATCCACCAAAAGTCTGAAAATTCTCATGTCTGAATTCTTACAAAGCAAAATATACCATTCCAAAGTTTGTGAAAAAAGTCACGACAATATTGTGTTCCAGTAGTATAAATTAATTATTTTATGCTTTTTCGGGAACACTTTTAGAAAGTAACCTACATAATGTTCCCAACTAGAAGATGAAGATATAACGTACAAAAAAGCTCTATGATCTGGAATTTGATGTTTTTATGAAAAGTGGTTAAGGAAAATCAAATGTCAAGCGTAGGCTGATTTGTCAGAATTTTCTTACCTCCAGGAACTTGTTCCATAAAGATTAACGAATCGCCTCTGTCGCTTTTTGAACCAAGATATTGGACAATATTGCGATGGCTGAACTGACGATGAAGAGATATTTCTTCATGCAGAGGCTGAACGAAACTGAACGACGAAGAAATAAAGGATTTGTCATTGATTGTGACATTATGACATTGTGACAACTACTGCATCGCTAGAGAAAACCTACTGAAACAATATTTTCACTAGATCATAGAGTAGACTCATAATTACTTACATAACCATGAACCAAAAATGCTGGAATGGCATTGGATACTGCGATGGTATTGACATCTACCAGTAAAATTAATCTAGATTCTTTACAATTTGCTGTAAAACTTGGGCCCTGAAAGGCTTCAAGGCAGCTTAACTGTACTTAACTTCAATAAGTTTTCATTAAGATTTCGGTTTTTCCAAAATCCGCAATGGGAGAACAAGCAATATGAAATACTTTTCAAAAATATGACCCCTCTTTCTAGTGAAATGCAGCTTACAAAGCTTAAATATCTTAATTGTCATGAACTATACATAAATTGTCCATGGCCAGTTCATAATGTATTAAAATATTAACGTTTATCAATTATTCATGAATTGATTTACAATCTAATATTTGAAGAGGCGTTAGGCTTATACAGTCAAACCTGTTATAAAGGTCAACTCTATACAGCGACCACCTGTCTATAGTGGTCACTCTTGTAATGTCTAAAATAGTATTTTCTATTACATCAAACCTGTATATAATGGTCACCTGTCTATAATGGTCAGTTTATCTACCTCTTGCAGATGGCTTGTATATACAGGTTTCACTGTATAGTACATAAATTTGAGTAAATGAGTTAACGAGTGCATCAGTGTCAATGAGTACAAAATATTATTTATACCTTGAATCAATTTCTGGTACTACTTTGATGGCGATGCGTACTTGTGTTGTGATATCACGGCCAGCATAAACAGTACCATATGTTCCACGACCAAGTACAACTTTTGCTCCATGGTCATCCAATTCATAATCGTATCTCTAAAATACAGTGTGAACAGATTAAAACTGCAAAACAAACAGATGGCAACATAATTTGCCATCCAAAGTTAACATGAACTATTCAAAGTGCGTAATTTTGATCCACAAGGTTTCTAACAACAAATGAGAAATCTATATCGTAAACTTGGCGGCCTTGATTACAACAAAGGATATCTTGTTTGTTATTAGAGAACTCATGGGTCTAAATTAGTAACCCATTAACAAGCATGATCCGACAAAGTGTTTTACCTTTCGCAAACTTTCACTTTTGGATAAATATTTGAGTAATTCTGATGATATAAAAACGTAAATTAAAAACTTTATTTTTCCTACTTTTCTAACGACTTTAGCTTCATATCCTGCCTTCATATGCCCTTTGCCTATTCTTTCTGCATTTTCCTAGCCTTCTGAAACCTGGTTTCCGCACATAGTCGAACCTTAGTAACAAGGATTATGTAGTTCCTCATCATACTATGGTCAGTTGGTCATGATGTATCCAATTATTAACCTGTAAAATAAAGTACTCTTACCGCTAGTTCTTCATCATCGTCATCATCATCAATATTATCTGGATCATCCCAACAGCCACAATTTTGTGAGACAGACATAACAAGTTCATAAAATCTAATTAATAATAAAACCAACTGAAATTGAAACTATGATACAGTTACATAGCAACTTATAGATCATATAGTTTCATATATAGGTGACAAAATAGATACGTTTAATTAATATTATTATTTTTTAAAATTGGGATAAATACATCAACACTCTATTTTAAACAATTTCAAGTATCTAGGTTATGGTTTATCAATAATCAGTTAGATGACAGTTTGGAACATCTTGATAATCAATTAAAATCTAAACATAAAGATTATGTTACAATGATTTCTAAGTAAGCAATGACATATTTAATCTCCTGTTCTACCAAATTTAATATTCCCTCTCTGGTGCACATTGATATATGTTATATTACGGGAGTAGAATAGGGAAGTTTGTATAGAGAGTGGAAGCTGGAAATATTTTATTGAGGACGTTATACTTAGGGGTTAGAGACTGACACAGCTTCAAAAGTGTTTTGGTTACGAATTACTGCACAGGTTGGCTGTATAATGAACAATAATTGTATAAGCCACAAGGCAGCCAAGTCCATTTACATTTATTTTTAATGCTATTTATAGCTAATTTCACAACTTTGACTTATCAAAAGCAATTCTAAAGTCAACCATTGAAGACTAACCTATTTTTATGTTGCTGTGTACTGAAATACAGTTGAAAATCATCTGAATTGTGTAGAACATAAACAAACAATGATCTTTCATCTCGGCGGTAGTACCTACAGTAACATAAAAGAAGTATCTGCCATAAGAGACAATCCTTCTTATAGTGGTCACCTACCTATAATCAACCTAATACAGTGAAACCTGTAAAAAACAGCCAGCTACTAGAGGTAGATAAATTGACCACTATAGACAGGTGGCTTTTATATACAGGTTTGATTCAATAGTTAGAAAATAATGTTTAAGACATTGCAAGAGTGACCACTATAGACAGGTGGCCGCTGTATAAAGGTGACCATTATAACAGGTTTGACTGTATCAATAAATATACAAACATAATTATACATTAAATATATATAAGTGATACATCGACCGTGAATATAAAGGCTGCCTGTCAAGTGCCAATTTATTTGTTTCTAAACCCATAGCGTCTGTGAACTAATGTGTGATTCTCAGCCCATCAAAAATAGCACCTATATAAATTTGGTAAATCATTCACACCCAATTCACACACCGTCACAAAACATCTATTGTCATCAAATCACAACTCTTCGTCAAACACGGCATAGTTATCAGCCGCGACAATGATCTTAATGATGATACGACTTAATGCATAAATTATATTCCAAACTCGTGGGAACCTGTTGGGCTGAAAGTCACACATTAGTTCACAGACCCTATGGTTTCAGAAAAAACCTCTGGGCTGGTGCGCAAGCTAGTATAGCACATGCTAACTACAAAACAAAACCAATTGCAATTGACTGTAATCAACAGGGAGGATTAGCTCAAATAGAAGAGCAACCAGACTTCATATCTGATCATATCTGGTCAAATACATCAAAGGTCAACTCTTGCCTTGACTAAATTATTTAATAATCAAATGAGTACTGTTTCTGATGGTGGATAGAATGGTCCAGAGGAAATTGGAAGTATCGGCAGCTGCGGTGCATCATTGAACATTGATAATAGAGGCCTATCTGCCATGAAATCTGTTGGAATTGATATGCAATTACCCTTTGCTAAAAGAATCACTTGTCCAGAAATTGAAGAGTGGTAAATAAAGATGCCTTCGGTAGGGCAATATCGTCTCGATTACTGACATAGCTACATTATAATATAATGTGTATTGTATATCATGCAAATACGAACTATGTAAAAACTCACGTAACACCGCGAATCTCATCACAATGAAAAACCCATTCATTTATTTTCTAAAAAAGAAATTTCATTTAACAACACAAAATAAAATAGAGAGCGTAGAAATAGCATTTAATGAGAGTCTTTAATTTGACAGATTTTACGATAAATATCAAAGCATAGATGTTTTTATTTTATTTGACAACGTTTCGAGTTCATCAGGTCCCATTCTCAAGTCTTAAAATTATTGATAAAATAGAGGTACATATATACTCCAGAAAAATTACTCATTAATTGATTACAAATTGAAGAAATGTGCAAACATTAGAAACAATTTCGGCAATCATAGCAAAATTAATGATGAATTATGAAATTGTCGAATGTTTCCCTAAACTATTATTGATTAAGAGCACTTTTTTGGATAAAGCAATACAGATATTTTGGTATCTAACATACTTGAAACAACATTGAAGGACATGTTTGTAAATACAAATAATTCTGTTCAAGTTACTTTGTTTATATAATTGAGGTATGTAACTTCATAAATGCGATATGGAACTCAGTAAAACATGCTTTATGGCATTATATCAACACTCGAGGTGCTGTGAGTAGCACGAAAAGCTAAAATTTAATTTTTAATGCTTTTCTTGTGATTCGCTATGTACTGCTTGTGTTGATAGAATAATATACAGCACTTGAAAAAACTTACAAAAAAATTTAGAAAGATACAGCTCTTACCCTTTCCACATCCATAAGTATGACTAAAAAAAAAGCTCAATATGCAGTTGGCTCAGATACCAACGAAACTTAAAATCATCAAAGTTCATGAACACTTCCCAAATTGTTCACAAAATGTTCTGGTCATAAACTCATGGTTGTTTTCTTGGGTAGTATTTAAGCATAGATAATCTGAAAAAGTTTAAGTTGGGTATTTAACATTCACTTCACTTAATTCTAACGTTCTCATTGTTGATAATGCAGCTACAAAAATTAAATGTTAAATAAACAATAAAAAAACAGTATTTCTACTCACCCTAGATTCTTCATGTTTCTCAACATGCCATAATCTGACAGCCTAGTACATATGAATGGGAGACTACATTATATAAAGTCGAAGTTAAAAAATTACTTATTGATGGTAGCAAATAGGAAATGGCCTGGGTAACAGGTGCTTTGTAGGTTTTGGTAATGCTATTCTTCCACAGAACACACAGGTCTTGTTTTGTGATTGGTTACCTGTTGGTAAAAATATTGGACGAGCTCGTGGTTTTGAGGAAGTAGTTCATGTGATTGTCTTATAGGTAAGTTTTTTGTCATAATGGGATGTTTGAATGGTGCCAATATCGAAGATAGGAAATTAGTAGCTCATTCTTGTTTGAATTTCGCTACCTACGCAACGCTATTCACTGTTACACATCTACGATAGTTTATATATTTAAAATTACTGTTTATATTAGTTAATAAATATGCCTCGATCAACGAGAAATAGTCAAGATGCCAGTTTTAATTCCCCTTACATCCAACCCCTTTTCAAGTTATTATTATTGATATTATTTTGCTTGCATTTACTTATTTTGTTTATTTGTTTCTTTTTGCACTGTAATTTATTTTCAATAATTTTTCACTGTTTATCAGTGTGACTGGTGTTTGGGGTAGTGACAGGATCGCTAGAGGTCTAACGCAACTCCTAATTTTATTCCTCCCATCATCCAAGCACCAAACGCCAAAACGCAACAATATGTTATGTTTTAATAGAATGTTAAGTTCAGATGACAGAGCAGCCGGACTGATAGATCTGGTGAACCGTATTTCTGGTGTACCATCTTCTGGTGTGACGGATGGAATGGTAAAGAGGGAATTGCATTATGTATAAGTAGCTGTGGCACATTGACAATCAATTGAGGATTATCTCCACAAAATATGTTGAAATTGATCTGCAGTGTTGTGGCTGAGATCGGTAAAGAGCATTTACAATCATTGCTCGTAGCAAAAAGAGTCACTCCTATAGAAATAATTATTGGTATGGGCGGTATTGACCTGCATACAGACATAATTCCTTTTTGATGATTAGTAGGATCTGCATAATATTGACAGAAAGTTTGTGCTAGGTTGGATTGGAGGGTGTGGCTGAAACGCCAGACCATAATAATCATCAAAAAAAGATTCGGGTTTGCGCGCAGGCTAGGTGAAATTGTCTCCATTACTTTTCAGTATAATTGAAAATACATCAGATAACAAAGACATGAAAAAGGAATTAATTTATTAGCAGAAGTGAAAACATGATAAACACACACAAAGTTGGTAGGCTACATATTTAAGTACATTGCATTATCAAAAGGTCTGATATTTTTATTGCACAATTAATGATTACAACTAAGAGAAATAACGCTGCAAGCATAGGTGACTGAATAGTAAGATGCTTGATAAATCTGGTATATTAGTAAGTAATAATATCCCAAACAAAAGTCAACAACGGCATTAAACCTGGTTCATTTAAATTGTATTTAAACAGAACATCCACAAAATTCTTAAAGAAGAAAATATGGTGATTACTAGTAGCCAGGACGTGGCTGCTAAAACCTTCAAATTGATCCGGGCAAATAAAAACATGATAATATATACAATATTGTGAACTGAGTAGGGGTGAGCATATAATTCCTTATATTTTCTTTGGTAATTCAAATATCGTAGTTTTATTTACCAGACGGATTAAAAGTCAAATACAGAAGAAGATTTTATATAAAATATTAGAAGTATAATGTTTTACTACAAGAAATAAAGCCTCAACGCTTTTGTTAATAATTAAGTCGTTCACATTATGTAAAATTACCCCCCGAACGAACTTCGAATACTTCTTATTTTCAATCCCACACGCTTTGCAAATTTGCTTGTAGAATGGCTCGAACGTGTTATTTCAAAAAACGATGGCGTCAAACTACTACTAGAAAGTATCAAATTAAATGATTATACAAGTAAAATTGGTAAGGCACACATTATTTTTTGTGTTCAGTGATATTTGCCAGAATCGATTTGAAGGCTTTAGCAGCCACGTCCCGGTCTATAGGTTTGGATCCTGAATCTGATATTTACGCAATGTGATATCCGCTATTACGTATCTATCCACATTACACTGGCACCAAAAATGTTGATGACACAAATGTAATGTGCAATAACATGGCTTAAACAGCTACTCGCAGGTGCGAGCCAAGGCTTGCAGGGACAAAATAAAGCATCTACCATGTTTGAACACAATCAAAACAATTATGCATACCTCTGCATTTTCTGATCGCATGTTTTCATTGATGACAATATAACTTGGTATTAGTACGTTCCCAGGATCTTGAACAAGCACCTAGTGTAATAATATATTAATCAAGATATAAACCATCGTCATCATAATCACAAGTAAATGCTTATGACTTAAGTAAATAATCTTACTGGAAATCTGACATCAGTGTCATTTTCTTGAGTTGCTTCAGTTAGAAAATCCATCCAAAATTCAAATGCCTGAAGGAGAAAAATAAGTTTATATTTCACATGATATGTTTTTCAACGCTATTTCCGTTTGATTATAATGCTATATAAATTTGGATTATATTGAAATCAGTTTATGCGATAAATGATGATACTACCTTGCACGTGACCAAAGTAAAATCATTACATATCAAGAACCTTTTCAACAAATAAAATGGTCTTGAGTCAAAGGTCAACATATCAACTAGCCTGCTCGCAGACTCACTGTCAAAATGTAAATTTCGTAAAAAGTAGAGTTTGCTAACTCGAGGTCAAAAGCTTGCCTTTGCTGAATCAGCACGGGGCGTGGAAAGGTGTAAAAACTATTGTCCTACAAGGGTTGTGATTCGACGCCAAGATTTTCTGGCGATGAATCAGCGAAGAGTATTTCAAAGAGAGGTTTGGTGGGCTAGGCTGCAATAGCTCCCCTTCCTTGCCATTTTTCAGAAAACTTCATGCCTTTCGAAATCGTTTGGAACATTTGCGATAAACTTCAATACAAAGAATTGAGAATTAATATCATTTCCAAGAAGTGTTGGGAACATTACCTGTTGTAATTGCATCAATTATTTTTAGTTATATCTCTGATTAGTCTCATAAATGTATGAAATGTTTTGGACAGCGTTTTTATCTAAAAGCTATTAGAAGCGGAGAGGCGCGACACGAAAACAACATGGCAAGGAATATTTCAACAAACAACAAACACATTAGTTCAGCCGCAGTATTTATACAGAATTTAATGGCTATAGAAAGGAACCTATTGTTGAGCCACTGTTTTTCGTCGTCTTCTTATTTTCATTATGATTACTCTATATTTTCTTCGTTCGTTCGACAAAATAAGTCTATCACGCGGCTAATTCAAATTCGTAGCGGCTCGACTTTAATTCAGATGAAGCATGAATCAATGCAGTAGACCATTTAATCATTACTGATGTTAAAGTCGAATTTCAGATTTATTGAAAGCTAGATATCTTCCCTAAAATTAATTGTGAAATACAAACTGTAAATGAGTTTCAAGTAAATCAATAATAATATGATTGGAGTCGTTGGTCTTTTTCTGTCCCTTTTCTGGGCTTGACTTTCGTGGCCAAGCATTCTTAGCGAAAGCGAGGCAGCCAATTTCCACGCCCCGTGCTGATTCAGCAAAGGCAAGCTTTTGTCCTCGAGTTAGCAGACTCTACTGTTTACCAAGCTTACATTTTGACAGTGAGTCTGCGAGCAGGCTACATATCAACTTGTTCTTAGTTTTTTTTATCATTTCCAAACACCTAAGAAATAAGTTCATACAGTCAAACCTGTCATAACGGTCACCTCTGTAAAGCGGCCACCTGTCCTATAGTGGTGACTCTTGCAATGTCTAAATTAATATTTTTTATTGAATCAAACCTGTATATAAAGGCCACCTGTCTATAGTGGTCAATTTATCTACCTCTCGTAATTGGCTGCTATATACAGGTTTCACTGTATTAATTAATACAAAATCAATTATAGTAATCAACTTACTGGTGTTGTTATGATTCCATCATCTCTAGTCGTTCGTCTAGAATGGTTGATAATGTCAATATCTAAGAGAGTTGACCTCAAATACCTATATAATTAGAAAGAAGATACAATATTTGTAACCAGAAACAATATAAAGATTGTGTGAATATTTAGATCAAGCAAAGGTTTTATTGATTTCAGGATAGGTCTAAAGAGCAGAACGTTTGTGATATGCAAGTGTGTTGTTTAATGTCTGATCAATTTATACATCAATGACAATGCGATTTACATGGTCAAATGCCTTTCACAAAGTAATCTAGGATAAGAATCCAAAATGACACTGTATAATCACTGTAATCCAAAAGAGGTTTCCAATTGGAAAAATGGGTCAAACTGTATATACAGCAGTTAAAATTAATTTGATCAAGAAGCATGAACAGGGTCATACAAAAGGTTCAGCCTCCTGGAATTTAGATGCAAATCAACAGTTTCTTCTGAATTAGTTTGTTGATGTTTGACCAATAAAATCCAAATCATAAAATTATCACTTTTCTTCCGAATTTGCTCTAGCCCTCTGGAATCTACTTTTGAATCTACAGGATTCCTACTTTTGTTTGACCCTGTACATGAATGGGCTGTAATAGACTTGGGATGAATTTATATATCCTTGACTTCTCAGATACGAATTGGAAGATTATTGCAATGATCAACCTCAACCATTGGAGTAGACTTGTTAGCGTGTTGAAATTTGGCCCACGAAATCCTTGATAAGAAAGTGAGTAACAAAAATTGCACTTGACAAACTTACCAAGCAGGTGGTTGTAGTTTGTACATGCATTCAGCAGCCAAGCATGCTCTACTCCAATTTTCAGCCAACACACTTACAACAAAGAATGTCGCTAATACCCAGTAATTATCAATTGCAGTCAAAGAGCCCCGTCGTCCAATCAAAGAATTTAGAATCATGCCTAGATGGAAATGCAGCAATATCACCAGAATAGTAGAAGGTATACAATCAAACCATTTTCATTTGGTATGATAGAATTTACTTTTTAATGTCAAGTGCCTATTGGATCCTGAATAAATGATGTTGATGGCTGCTACACAAGAGATTAATATCGAAAATTGAGAAGGACTTCAATTGGTTCTTAAATTGTATATTAATTATAAATTATAAATTAATTTCTTATATTAGATGATTGACCACATGTTAAAGACCCTATATTGTCAAGCTTGTTATAGTGATCAACTCTATAAAGTAGCCACCTGTCTATAGTGGCCACTCTTACAATATCTTAATTATTATTTTATATTGAATCAATCCTGCAAATACAGGACACCTGCATATAGTGGCCAATTTATCTACGTCTTATAGCTGGCTGTAAATACAGGTCCGACTGTATCTGTGTCCTGTGAATAGTTTTTATAAAGTTTTTAAAAAGAATTTATTATTTTAGAAGGAAAGAGTTTCTATGTATGTAACATTTTCAAACTTATAGCAGCGTGTCTTCATATTGCATAAGCTACAGGTATTAACTTACAAACACGTTGCAACTCATCTGAATCTGAAAAAGTGTTCCCACTAGCAACAAGTAAAGTTGCAAGATTGACACCAGCATACTCATTCGATTGGGCATTAAATGCTTTGCGATACCTCAAATAAATAGAAAACGCACAAATTACAATGAAGGAGCTTGCATGCTGCATTGCTGCTGTAGGCCTATACTGTATATGGGTTATAATCAATAATGATATAGTTAAAGAGTCAAATAATACACATTGCTTAAGTTTTGGATGGGCGATGTATGTATTACTATGCGGTACAATCATCTACATAGCATACTAGCTGTGCATACTTTATAGATAACCTATAGATTCTAATATTTAACTATAAAATTAGATTGGACTAATCCGCTATTTACAATAACCAATAATAAAGCAATAAAATGTTCAAACGATAATATTGCAGATAAATCTCATCGAAGAGTAAGAAACTGCTGTTTAGCTATCACAGATTTATAGGTCAAGCACTTCAACCTCTCTGCCAATTCACTGAAGCCTAGCCTACTGATTGGCTAAAATTGCTACTTTCAAACATAAAATATCATATTTTTATATGTGAAATACTGTAATAACTTTTTCGAATACAATAATATTCGAGGCAGAAAATATAATACTATATAATAAATTAAAATATAATAATAATAATAATAATAATTATAATAATAAATTAAAATATTATAATAATAATAATAATTATAATAATAAATTAAAATATTATAATAATAATAATAATTATAATAATAAATTAAAATATTAATGTTACCATTTCAAGGCCAAATCTCTACTGTGGATATCTCCGTACTGTGACATAACATATTTGTCTTTATAAACACGACCACATAACCCCAAAACATCTGGAACATGATTTTCTTCATCTTTCAAAAGCTAGAGAAAACATGTTGAATTAGAGTATCAATACTAATTTCAAACAGAGAGTTAGCGCATTTTCTTTCAACTTAAATTATAATCAATACCAAATCATAAAACCTGGGGGCACTTGTGTTGATTGGTAATAACCCTGATGAAGTGTACACAAAAACGGCTCAAAGTCAACACCAAATCTCTGGATACCACACAAAGTAATGGAAATTTCGTATTTCAAGACTATTCTGCCCTTTGCTTGATAGATAATTGTTATATATGCTCAAATTAACCCTTTCTAGCCATCAATCATCTTAATAGCCCAAAAACATTATATCCAATTTTATTCTCAATCATCTTCCAAATCCCAGTTCTTAATTTAAAATAAATTTCTTTAACTGGCTTTTACTCAATCAATGCTTGTTTATTTTTTGTTTTGTTTCGATTTTATTACCGGTAGTTATTTGTTATGTTTAAGTGACTATCCGCGACAGGTGGCTAGTATAGAGAGGTGGCTGTGATAACAGGTTTGACTGTGATAAAATGGGAAATCTTTGACGAAATTTGAAAGACAATTTTCCCAACTTTTTCATGATCATGGTAGCCCTACCCCGATTGAGGTTGATCACATCTGATCAACTGTGGTTCAAACTCGGAAGGTCAACTCAGCCTCGACTTTATCTAAAACATTAAATGAGTACCATCTGATGATGGTGGATGGAATGGCAGAGGAATTGCATTGTGATTGTGAGTAGAGGTGGCGCATTGTTGCACATTGACAATCAAGGACTATCTGCCATGAGATCTGTTGAAATTGATCTGCAGTGTCGCGGCAGACACTAATATGGAGCATTTAACATCACTGCTCTCAGCGAAAAGAGCCACTCCTCTAGAAACAGAAGAGTGGTACGGGTAACTTCAGTAGGGCGCTACCATCTCAATTACTTTTTTACCCTGATTGAAAGTAGTAAAAAGTAATAACTTACAACTTTGAGCACATCTAGGGCTTTGTCTTTGTCTCCAAGATTGTTTCTCCTAAAATGATAAAAAGCTGGGCCTTAATGTAGTGTAATTGAGCTACTAGCTTATCCGATTGATGATGAATAAAAAAATCCATAAAAAGATCAATAACAGTGACAGTGATTAAGAAGAAATTATTTATCCTGGTTGCAAAGTTTAATGTGTGTGCAAACTGAGCTGAGCTCATTTAACTCATATCATATCATATTTGTTTTTGTTATCTATTTCATGCAAGTTAGCTTCTACCTTTAACAGGATTGGGTTCTTGTTTGATGTTACTTTTCGTTCAATCATGGTTCAATATATCAATCGAATTAAAACGACTTCTCAGCATATTATACTTTTATGGTTTTTATACTTTTGATCACATAAACAACACATAGTAACTTACCGGTTCAAAGCAAAAGCATAATGTTGTTGTATAGCAACATTGTGTGTATCTTTGTGTTCGTTTGGTAGCGCCTCAACTAGACTAACCATTGAATCATAGTCCTACATATAATTTAAAATTAAACTGTACTGTTAAACTAAGAGATACAAGTTTATGATTTCCATTAGGAATTCGTCCTATTTTAATTTTGTTCGAAAGTTCTGTTCTAATTTTGTTGATACAATTTCTTAGCAAACACACTCGATTAATTACATTCGAGCAAAAAGAACAGGAAAGAGCCAAATTACAGCACTACAAAGGAATCCTTTCAATATGCCTTATTCGTAACTATAGAAATACAACTAATGAGAAAAAATCCACTGAGTTCACTAACCGTTCATGAACACCGTACAAACAACAGTTTATGAATAGTTCATGAATGTTATATGACCTGTTTTTCATGAACTTTTCATCAATTGTTCACAAACTATCTTCACAGGAGCAATAGCAATAGCTAGTCATGCTGTTTTAGTTCTTAGCTAGCTCTAGTTTGTGGTGTGAATGTGTATCACATGCAGGGATGTTAAAGTTACTTTTTAAAAGTAGCTAGTTACAGTTACCGTTACTTGGGAGAGAAAGTAACTAGTTACTATCAGACGTTACTTTTTAGAAAAAGTAACGATTACAAGTTACAAGTTACTTTTAATTCGAAAGTAACTAGTTACAGTTACTTTCCCGTTACTTTTTCTAAATAAGTCCAGAAATATCCAACAGAAGCAATGAGACATATATGAAGTATTCAAATAATGTTTCTGTATTTTAATTTGTTAATTAATCAAAATTTCTTGTTGGCAATATAAATACGAAAACAGACACCCGACGACTATTTCACAGCGACGTCTTTTGCGTGTTTGAATGGTCTAGGCGATCCCCCTGATTTCCATAACAAAGAAAATCTCAAGTTACGCGCCATTAGTTCTATTTCAGGCTTGGTTGCTATGACAATTAATTGATCGAACAGACATATCAGACATGAAACGTTTGTTGAATCACTTGAATATATCATAAACTCGGACAAACAGATTGTATAACAGAATGTTACTTCCCTGAATGTAATTTTCTTGTTTGACATCCAAATTTATAACAGGATCTCCTGCAGTTGTTGGGAAATTTTTGTCTGTGTTTTTATTGTTCTTGGATGGTAACAATGAGAACAAAATATTTTGACTAATTAAAACACAATAGCGATCGAGAAGCTGCTAACTTTCAGCACTCTTTTGTGAAAAAAGTAACGGAAGAAAGCGAAAATGCAGTGAAAAAGTAACGAGTAATCGTTTCTTTATTTTTAATCCTAAATGTAACTAGTTACAAGTAGAAGTTACTTTTACAGAAAAGTAACTAGTTACAAGTAGAAGTTACTAAAAAGTAACGATTACAAGTAACGTCGTTACTTTTGTAATCGTTACTAACATCCCTGATCACATGTTATCCTTTTTATCATAAGTTCCTAAGTGTCACATTCAATCTTATTACCATCCAGGTGGCGGGCTTCAGTTTATCCCACTTTATTAATCACCATTTATTTACAAGCTGTAAGTAATTTATTTGCAGTTTCTAGTTAGTGTGTGCTTTCATGATAGTATTAATACAATGAAACCTATATATAACGGCCATCTACAAGAGGTAGATAAATTGACCACTATAGACAGGTGGCCCTTATATACAGGTTTGATTCAATAGAAAATACTATTTTGGACATTACAAGAGTGACCACTATAGACAGGTGGCCGCTGTATAGAGGTGACCGTTATAACAGGTTATCTGTAATGTAAACACGGGCTTCATAAGCAGTTAAGCTATAGATGATCACAATGAAGTGTAATCTATTTTAGATGTATGAACATTCTGTATTTGCTACACAAAAAATGTCTAAGATCTCACAGTGAGACACAGAAAAGTCATGATTTAAACATTGAAATAAATGATAATACTAGTCCCACATCCATTTAATTATACACTACAGTCAAACCTGTATGTAACAGCCAGATATGAGAGGTAGATAAATTGACCACTATAGACAGGTGGCCTTTATATACAGGTTTGATTCAATAGAAAATACTATTTTGGACATTGCAAGAGTGACCACTATAGACAGGTGACCGCTGTATAGAGGTGATCGTTATAACAGGTGTGACTGTATTACATAATCAACAACAATAAACTTAAACATATGTCATGCACCTGGATTTCTCTATATGATAAGAGTAAGTTCACTATAACGTTAGCTGAAAATAGTGCAGGATCATCCAACATGCGTTTCATTCGGTTCAATTCCTACAAGAGAAGAAAACTACAGTAATAGCCTGCTTCCAATTAAAGTACGGGCAAAGTATGGACAAAAACCCTTCAAAATGGCTGATAAGAGTAATTATTCTAATAAGATATATTTGATTATGTAACAACGAAGAGTAATGACTTCTTGCTTCTTCTTATACGATCTTGATATAGTTTTCTCTTACAGTTCCGTGTTTGCCCGTACTGACGTCATTGTATTTTTGGAAAATGGCAATATTTGGGAAGCGTGCCATTGTTTGAGTTACTTAATAATACAAATTTCAATCTACAGAATGAGTAGGTAAGATTTTGGGCTATCAGTAGATTAGCATTTTTTCGACAGTCACATATAGAAATGTGCCATCTCTCTTTCGCTCAATATGTTTGCTACACATTCCCTGTGATCAGAATTGATAAAATGGGCAATTAAATGTTCACAATTGTACAATTGTGAATTGATCAGTAAGCTATTCATGAACTTACCAGAAAATCATGTTCATGAAAATCATGATCTCAATTATTACATTTTTTCACAGCGGGAAAGAACAACAAAGATTATGTTTAGACACAGCTGACAAAAAACTTATTCCAAGGATAATTTACAACATTTGGTGTTAGATTCTACCTCCTACACTATAGTAACTACAGTGAAACCTGTATATAATATATAATAGCCAGCTATGAGATGTAGATAAATTAACCAATGTATGCAGGCAGGGTCCGACAAAAGTAGGAATCCTGGAATCTTAGATTCTATACTATACACATGCTGAAAAGAGTGACATTTATGTAAAAGGAAATTAATGTACCTTGGAACCTAGATCACGAATGGCTAGAGCAAATCCAGTTCTAGGATAACAAAAGGCTAAATTGTTTGTCTTGCACTGGCAATGCCAATATTACCTTTCTTAGCTCATTCCCTTTTAATTTATCTCTTGCCAATCTCAAATCCCTCAAAAAGACTTCTTTAGCTTGTTTCTTTGATGTACGTTGAACATTTTTGAGAGATATATGAAATGCATCTTGCAGCCATCTAGGACACGAATCTTCTGATGTATCAGGTGACAAATAAGTTGTAACAGCACATTTACCATTTTTACTTATTTTATATGAGATAAAGATTGAACTTGTAGACGATACCTTGAAAATAAATAACATAATTATTTATTACAATATATAAAATGTTTTTCAGTTGGTTTGTTGATTCATTCATTTTCATTTCATGTTTAATTCATTCATTTTGTCACCATTCTATTGTCTTTTTCGGCTTGTAGCTAATCAGAGAACGATCTTACCTTCTTCTAATTTACACTTAGCCACACCGTTTTGTTGGACTGTTGCATTATATTTTTGAGAATTAGAATTATAGAATAAAATAAAATTGGCAATAAATTTTAGATCACCCAGCAATGTGGGTAGCCAGGTATCCGCTTGCTAGTAATTCATATAATTTGACCATGATTGAATTCCAATTGCTTAAAATACGGTTAATCAAGATTGGATATGGATAGTCCACAGGAAACTCCTGAGGTGGAAAGTTTTGCCGACTTGAGACATTTCAAAGAAGATTTGCTGACTGACCAAGTCGCCGGGGTGTGCGTCACAACCCCAATATCCCATACTAGGGACTCCCCTGTCGAGAAGGAGGAAGGTACACAACCATCAGGAATATTAAACTATATTCTGTATTTTCTAATTCAAGTTGCAGGCAAGTTGTTGGAAAAGTACGAAATTTGTATGGATAAAATTCATTGCGAGGCTATCGGCAACAATCTTTAGGTAGATCATTTTCGTCGATGAAAGTCTGACTAATAAAACATATCTTAGAACAAATTTACTTTCTTGACTTTTCTTTGCATTATTTATGAAATGTAAACATTTCAAACGTTAGTGTTTGCTCTTATAGACGGTGTGCTTTGTTATTCAATTTATGAGTTAATATCTTACCTGTAAAGATGAACTAATATCGTCATTAATATCATTTACAATTATAATGTTATCTTTCAAACCAAAACTTTCACGGACGCCAAGATGATAAAATAGAGCAGTTTGCTGTGTACGGATTGATAAATCAACAACAGCGATATCAGCACTATAAAACGCATCAACAACAGCTAGTTCACCAAAGTCTAAACGTTGAAAACAAATAGTTTGATATTCAGCACGTAAATGTTTACAGACATCTTCCAGAATATTTGTAGCATTCTTCGGGTGATTTGGCCCTGGGAAAACTGAGACAACTGTTAACTTTCTTTTCGTTTTCAAACTTGTTTTCAATAGCTCCTTTTGGTATTTAATCCATAATGATGTTTTTGATGATGGCTTACCATTGCCACTGTAATCAGACCTCGAAGTTGTGGAACCATTCGACGAGTCTTCCTCCCCTTTATCCGCCATACTGGTATTTCAAATTGAGAAAAACATTGACGTGCAATGTGCTGTACACATTCTCTGACGTCACAACGGGCAGTTCAGAATTTCGCGAGAAGTACAAGAGTATTCCTTTTCAATTATTTAACAAAGGTGTTATTGAATTATTATTTATGCACACTAGTAATAGCGTTGCAAGTCTTTATTTTGTAGACATTATATTTGTGGTTACATAGGCATTTCGAACCTCAGTATGCTACTATGGGCACTATGTATATGCTTGCCTAAGCTGTTTACGCTATATAGCTCATCATGTACTCCGTCATTGACTACATGGGCTACATTTTCATATGGGATAATTCACAGAGCGGGGCATAGCAGGTATCTAAATTCATCAATCACCATTATCAGCTAATAATTTACGGGGCTTTGGCATTATAAGATCCCGGGGTGTAACTCCACTATGACGGCTATACGGGGACGTGCCACTTTTTTGGGGTCCATATTCCAGCTGAGAAAAAACTTCTTGGGTATGAGATTTCAAATTTTGGAGCTTTTGGGTATCCTACTTTTGACTTTTTCAGGAATTTTTGAAGAAATTTTGCATCATTTTTGTGTATTTACCTAAAATTAATCAACCTGCTAGAACTTTTTGGGTAGCATCAACAGAATTTTTGGAACCTTTTGCGTACTTTACCTTATTCCAAAGTGGCACATCCCCGTCCCTAAAGAGCTGGAGTTACCCCCGGGATAAGCTCTCATCTATGGTTTGGGTTTTTAATTTAGTCCAAGGATATATACCATATATATACTATTTTTGTATAACACCATGAAAATTGGTTGAGCCTCAATGTTCTTAACTCCTGGGGGGTAATTTCCATACTTTGGGTATACGGGGACGTTCAAATATTAAAGGGTACATTTTTCAAAATACGTAAAAAAAATTTTGGGGTATTCTTAGTGATAATTTTTTTAGGTATCCTTTTGACGCCTTTGCAAGTTTTTCATGGTGCCGAACAAATTTTCCCTATGATTTTTTTTTTCATTTGTTTTGGCTGAATCTTCCATTCATAAAAATATATTTGGGGTATCTTTTTCATCATCTGAAAGTTTTTTATGGTCATTCTGCCAAAGTTCCATTTGAACGACCCCGTCGAAGCGCAATGGAAGTTAACCCCCGGGTCTTAACTTCAGTCTATATAGAACTATAAATGTCTGCATAGAATGTTCTTAAGATTTCCTTAAAAAGGTCATGCTGCAAATGTAGATTTAATATTATTTTATTTTATAAGGAAAGATATTAACATAGCAAAGAAAAATTCAACCAATGAGTTTATGCTACATTGCAGAAATTGTACTTCTAACGCTATAATTGTCAAAAAAAGAAATTTACAAGAATATATTTATCTCAAATTTAATAAGTAAGAATTTATTAGTAAGAAAATTTATAGCGATAAATTTTAACCCTTGAGAAAAATATAAGTACAATGCCCGTAACGTTGAAAACAAACTCATTGGGTGATTTTTTCTCACTATCTTTCCTTATAAAATCTTTTTCAAAGATCAAAGAAAGTTTTCAAATAAAATAATTATTGGACCGATCTCCCGAATGCTATCCGCTATCAGTTTTAATAAAAAATAATACGATGTTCTTAAAAAAGTGTCTTCTTATTATAAATCAGAGTTTATTGACAATAACTGTAAGACGCGGTCTGTAAGAGATATATATCGAGATGCCAGGAATAAATTAAAACATGACAAAAATTAAATAAAAATAACTTAATATAATATTGATTCTAAATTATTTAACATTCAAAACTTAATTAAACTACTAATCATGCTCACATATTCGTATAGGTAAACAAACTATAATTACACAAGTTTTAAAGGTATTTTTAATAAACCTAAATTAATTAAAAATGATTCTTGTGGATTAGAATAATCGATATTTTTCAAATCTTTTAAATTTAATCGATGTTTTGACCTCCTGTTTTTCTTATTATTTATTAACATTTTATTTCTTAACCTATAATTTCTAATTTTCTGTTTCAATGACTTTTTCTTTTTAATAATATTGCTACGATTTGATTGGTTTTCTTTGTGATGATCTTCAAC
Organism: Haliclystus octoradiatus; assembly: GCA_916610825.1. NCBI lineage: Eukaryota > Metazoa > Cnidaria > Staurozoa > Stauromedusae > Haliclystidae > Haliclystus > Haliclystus octoradiatus. Next base: position 7,869,556 of record OU744451.1, read on the forward strand.
TTTGTTATTTTCTTGTTTTTTTAAATCGTTTTCTTCAGAGGAATTTGGTTCTGTCGTTGTTCTGTCTGTAGATTCATTTCCATCGTGTTCCTCTATTAATTTTAAAATTCTATTAGATGTAAATTGTACATCGTTTTGTAATTGAGAATTATATATTCGTCCTTCTATTTTATCTTTCTCTACAAAGGTGTTCGAATCAGATCTAATATTGGAATAATTTTGACTAACAAGTTGACTGACATCCGAAGCCATCGTCGGAGTTTTGTCAAAATAGCTATTTTGAAAATTTCCCATTTGCCGTAAACGTTGGAGTTTCTTCTGATCATGATAGACGTTATCGACCGAGTCCATTTGTGCACCTCTATTAACTTTTAAGTTTGGTCTTTTGCTTGATTGTTGCAATCCACGGTAGCCAATGTGCCCGGAAAACTGATGTCGACTCCTGGCTTCCAAATTCTTATCAACATGATATGTCTCGCTTTGATGCTCCTTGAGCCTCTCTGTTGTTAACGTTGTAAGTAACGAACGTGCCTCGTTTCCGACGACTGTTGGACGAATGCTGAGTACGTTTGAAAGTGCTTTTTCATAGAGATCGGCAAAACTGAATGACAAAAATCAATAACATCAATTAGAAAGACGATTTAAAAAAATAATGTTACGAAACAGTATAAAAAGCCCAGATTTCCGCAATGATAAACTATATTGTATTTCAAGACTTATTTCTCGAAACAGACGGTATTTCTCTATGTCTTCCTAAATATGAGACGGTATCAAGAGGACAAAATACACAAATTCATATACAATGGCAGAAAAATACGAGAGACAGATATTTTCGTTGCAACTTTGAATGGATCTCAAAATTTGAGATGAGTTATGTATCTCTAAATGATAATCACTATGCAACCTGGTTTTGGGGTGAAAATCAAAGCTTTTCTGTATACAAAATCATTTTTTTACTTTAATTGCTTCATTTTCAGCGGACTTGTAGCGGCAAGCTGACTTTGCTATACAACTTTGAAATAGATTCAGTTATATTATCGAGTGCTGAAAAATGTAACTTGAAAGTTTATACGGCCGGTACATGGTATGAAATAAATACCATCTGAGGATGGCGGATGGAATGGTCCAGAGAGAATTGCATTGTTAGTAGCTGCGGTTCATCGCTGCTGCACATTGACAATCAAGACTTATCTGCCATGAAATCTGTATAAATTGATCTGCAGTGTCGCGGCTGAGATCAAGAAAGAGCGTTTAAAATCATTGCTCTCAGCGAATAGGACCACTCCTCTAGAAATAAAGGAGTGGCACAGGTGCTTTAGGTAGGGCGACACCCTCTACATTACTTTTTGCATGGTATCGGATAGTGTATAATCTCTTTTTCCTGGTTATGACGCCATATAAAACGTCTTTATACTCTCTTGTGTAAATGCCATCCGATTAATTTTGAGCGGAATAAGTGATATGATTAAAATATGTACTGTACCGAATATCAAGACAGCGGTTCGCGGTATCTGTCTGACTGAAAACATCTTCTACATGTTGATATACTGTTATTTTGTTTAATCCGTACAAAGATGTGATCTGATTTTCTCGGATAATTAAAGCTATACGATTTAGCATCCCTCAGATCTGTTACAAACCATGAGTCACGTGATAAAATCTTTCAGTGAGTTATAATCATTAATAATTAATCTACCTGCTAAAATGGAGTCGATGATCTTTTGCAACTAAGAACTTCATATTATTTTGAAATAAATATTGTTATTAGATAATAAAACTCACAAATCACAAAAACCGCTAATGATATTATATAACATAATCGGTGAATAGATTTTGGTGGTAAATAAGATAATAAAAATAAAAGTTTAAAATTTATATATTTTTTAAATCAATTGAAATTATGATATCAGTTTGTTTCTATCTGGACAGCTGTTTTGATTTTCAAATCCATATCAAACGCGTTTTTAATGATTATAAAAAGAGCAGCTTGGTAATTCTCTATCAGAACTTAATCAATATAAAATATTATGAACATATTAGCATAAAAAACCATGAATTACAGTCTATGGGCCGGTTATTCCGTAAAATATATCATGAATATATCCTTGATTAAAACCAAAACAAAATACTTGATTCTGCTACAGCTATTAATTATATACTTGCCTTGTAACTTCTGCTTGCAAAATACTAGCAGATTCTTTTCCAGCTTTATTATAATTTCTTGAGTCTTGAGTAATTCTATCAGAATATGTTGGATTATTTTTTTTAACAATATCATAGTCTTCATGTTTTTCACTCAAAAGTCGTGAAGTAGATTCTGGCATTTCTGCGATATTTGAACAGCGTAAAACAGAAGCTTCCATGTTAAAAAATGTATTAATTCAACGGTCTGTTCTATCCAACGTGTATTTTCTTAATTACCTCCTTAATTTTCATGTGGTTTATGTATGTAACAAACTTTTCAGTATAAAATGATTAACAAGCGAATGATGAGAAATCAAAGCCAAAAGTATTATTCGCTTCAACAAATTATTTCAAATCACTCCATGAATATTTTATTACGCGCATGGTTGTTTGAGCTTCTGAAACAACACTTTGTGCAGAAAAATTCCTTAGAAGAACAGTTAACAAAATTAACTGTCTCTGGGAAACATCTGGGAATCTAAAGATTAATCAAATTATCAATGCTGTGGGTGACTTTTAATCATAAGATTTTATACGTGAAAAGTGTTACGTTTTATAACAGATTAAAGACCTTAAATGCATCTCAATGAAGTTACAGTCGATGGCACATTTAAAATTTCCTGCACAAAAGTTATCCCAGCAAATTTATGGTCCTTTTATGTCAATCGTTATGTCATTTTAGGACTTAAATGGCAAACCTTAGGAAATTGGATGACGGTATGCATAGTATTTTACAACCTATTTTCATTATTTATCAATTTTATTCAGCATATCAACATCATGAACAAAAGTCCGAATATTTCTACAAAATCTTACAACTTCTTGCAATGTAGCTTTGTGGAAGCATTGCAGCAAAAACGTTCAGATTTATTTTGAAAGCGAAATTCGATTCACCTATAAGATAGTCCATCAGGCATATAGTAGTCACGTTTACGACTATTGCACGAATTCATCGATAATGGAGATTAAGGTTTCCACAAAGAGGTGCCCAGGAGATGTCATTTCCTTTCACCACCCCATTCTGATACAGTATCAAGCGAAAATTGATCAGGAATCAAGTTGTTCTCCGTTCGATTGTGGAAACCACGCCCAGTAAGGATTATTCTATATAATGAGTTATAAACTACAATCCTTGTTTCAGAGCTATTATTAATTTTAAGTCTTCATAAATACAACTTCATTATATAGATTTGTATAAAAAATAACCCTTAAATATATTTCAAAAGTAGAACTGATAACAATTTCCAAATATCATATATAGTCTACAATTTAAAAGTATGAAATCGTACTTCCATACATTCAAATATTTTACAAAAATAAAAATACGTCTGTGTCTGTTTTTACATATTTAGAAAGCAGTGTTTTCATTATTAGCATTGTCATCAGAAACAATCTTCTTATAATCATCATTTGCAACAAGATTTCCATTTACTTTATTTACATCACTTAAAATCTCTTCCGGTTTGCAGAAATACCATCCAAGAAAATACAGAATTGTTGCAAAGACTGAAATGAAAATACAACCACGATCATCTCCTGGCCTGGTTCTATTTATGCGATCGACCAGTGGACAGCTATAATAGACAGAAGTTGGCAGCAAACACAGTCTCATTTAGAAATGTTTCACCTCGGTCCTCATTTTCGCGCAATATGACGGCCGGGATGGAGTGAGGCTTTGTCTCCCACTAAGCGTTTATAAAGTAATCATGTATCTGAGTCCATTATTGTATAGACTGCCTGACTGTTTACATCGATCCTATAGATATAACTGTGTCATTCCATAACGGTCCAAGAATTGGCAATACCTTTTCAATCAAGGTTGCATTGAAATTCTTCGTAAAAAATAAGGTCTGTACATGGCTGGCTTGAGGTCAAATCAGTTTTTGAGCAAGAAGATCTCAATTTTAAAATATCTCTATTATCAATTATGAAATGTACAATATTGAATGAATGAGCTAAGATATTGTAATAAGTCTAGAAGGTTAGTCGATGATTTCCACTTTCACAGGGAGGATTAGCCAGATGGCAGAGTAACCGAGTTTCAGAATTGATCAGACCATGTTTGATCGATTGTGGTTCAAATCCTCCGATGTTCAACTTAGCCTTGACTTTATCATAAATATCAAATGAGTACCATCTAAGGATGGTGGATGGAATGGTCCAGAGGGAATTGCATTGTTATGTAGCTCAGTTAGCTGCAGCGCATTGCTGCGCATTGACAGTCGAGGACTATCTCTTGTAATAGATTAGAAATATCGCGCCTGAGACCAATAATAATAATTTAACATCATTACTCTCACCGAAACAAGCCGCTCCTCTAGAAATAGAGGACGGTTGCATTCGGTAGGGTGATAAAGTCTCAATTACTACTGCTTTCCATTATCGATTGCCTCTTAGATCAACCAAAGTGACTTGGAAAACGGTCGGAGTTCAAGCTAGGGTGAAAATTAAGATATTCCTGACAAAGATGACTGCTACTTTATAATTCCAAAAATAGATATATGAAACGAATGTCTGGTGTCTCATTTTGTACTCACGGGCTGTAATGGCTCCAAATAATGCAATCGACGATGACAACTGATCAACTTTATAATCATAACAATTTGTTCTTTTTCCACAGCTATTAACACCCCATAATTTGCAAGCGTTATCAATAATTGTACCAGATATGACAGGACCAGGTATGAAACTAAGACCACGC